>PVIU01005827.1:0-108445 GCA_004026605.1 Ondatra zibethicus
CATCCTCTGCATCATGGTGCCCATCCTCTGCATCATGGTACCCATCCTCTGCATCATGGTGCCCATCCTCTGCATCATGGTGCCCATCCTCTGCATCATGATACCCATCCTCTGCATCATGGTACCCATCCTCTGCATCATGGTACCCATCTTCTGCATTGTGGTACCCATCCTCTGCATCATGGTACCCATCTTCTGCATTGTGGTACCCATCCTCTGCATCATGGTACCCATCCTCTGCATCATGATACCCATCCTCTGCATCATGGTACCCATCTTCTGCATCATGGTGCCCATCCTCTGCATCATGGTGCCCATCCTCTGCATCATGGTACCCATCCTCTGCATTGTGGTACTCACTGCATAAAAAGACAAGGTTTTTTTTGCCAGGTTCTATTCTGAAAGCAACCTGAGAAGTCTCACAGATGTGGAAATTGAAAGTCAGATAGCATGGCAGACAAAGCAATAACCCAGTACCTGTGTGTGAATTTGTTATGTTGTATAGTTTTTATAAAATGTGATTACAGGTCAAACTTTGAGTTGCGGAGATTTGTCCAGATTATCTAAGTGGGCAGCCCCAGAGTAATCATGATATCTTTGAACCCTAGAGACCTTTTTCTGGTCAGTTTAGAGAGAAGTGGATCAATGATGAAGAACATTGTCTTTGAATATGCAAGAAAGGAGCATGAGCAAAACAGTAGGCAACTTGGAGAACCTGGAAAAGGCACAGAAACTGTATTTTAGAACTCCAGGAGGAATGTGGTCCTTGTCATTCTTTTGATTTCTATAAATGAAATAATGCACTCATGTTACTTAAGTTTGTGGTTACTTGTTATAGCAGCAACACAAAACTAATACAAGTAGGTTGTGTCAATTGTTTAGAGTTATAAAATCCCATATTCGGACCTGGAGAGATGACTCTGTAGTTAAGAGCACTTGTTCCTCTTTCAGAAGATGCAGGTTTGACTCTCAGCTTCCAGATGATGGTTCCAGTTCCAGGGGATCTAACATCCTTTTATGGCTTCTGAGAGTACTGAGTATGCATGTGCATATACACACAGAGAAAGTAAAAACAAATCTTAAAAATAAAAGGAAACAAACCTCTGAATGCACTAGAGTCAAATTTAAGAGGAGGCACCAGAACTAGAAGTGAGGAAGATGAAAGTCTGGTGTGTGGGGTGAACTGGAACACAATTCCAATTCCTAGGAGATGGGAACTAGGGGATTTCTGGGTCTCAATAATCAGCCAGTCAAGCCAACTGATTTGTTTCAGATTCAATAAGAGACCCTGTCTCAAAACAACAAAGTGGAGAGCAATTGATGAAAATACAAATGTCATCTGGCCCCCACAAATGCAATGTTTTCTCTGTCTCTCTCTCTGCCTCTGTCTCTTGTCTCTCTCTCCACCCCCCACAAAAACCCAAAGAATCTAGAAGAATTAATGTGTCTTTCAACATGACAATGAATTGAACCAAGTTTACTTCCTTGATTTTAGTCTCTTTTAATTTATCTTTGCTCTTGAATAATTAGCACAGTGCATAGATTCAAATTCCCATTATCCATGTGAATATTTATCAGACTCCACTAACAGCAGCTGAGAAGTCAAGGATGCAAACAACAGAGTAAGCAGAGCTTTGTCACTCATGTGATATTTGCTGATAATTCAAAGGCCTTTGCTTCTGCAGTTACAAGAAGGCACCTTCCATCCTACTGTTTGGACTTCATTAAAATTAAGTTGGTATCAAGTTCATTAAGTTGGTATCCAGTTCATCACATCTCAGGGAGCTGTTTCAAAGCTACACACCCTCTCACCACCCTCATTATTTCACTGTCTCTCTATTGTTCTATTTGAAGAGGAAAAACAGAGAAGATGATTTGTAAATATTGGCCGAACAAAGGACACTTAGGAAAGCCTTCACAGGAAGTTACTCCCATTGCTACCTAAAGCTTCTATCTAAAGAGGTGGGAGTGTGTAGCTGGGAACATATCAGAAGCTTGGACTTCTTGAGAAGCTGAATGGGTATTATTTAAGTTGCAGAAAACAGCAACAAAGTAGGGGAATAAAAAGAACTCTTAGGGAGTTGTGGAGATGGCTCAGTGAACACCAGATATTGCTGCTTTGATTTCTTGGGACCCATGGAGAAGGCTGGACACAGCAGTGCACATCTGTAACCCCAGAACTCCTATGATAAAATGGGAAGTAGACACAGACTTATTCAAGAGGCAGCTAGCCTAGAGTATACAGGTCAGTGTTGGCGGAGGCTCTTCATTTGTTCCTGGCCACCTAGACAAATAATAACCACACAGAAACTATATTATTTGCAATAGTGTTTGGTCAATAGATTAAGCATATTTCTAGCTAGCTCTTATGTCCTAAACTAACCCATCTCCATTAATCTGTGCATCACCACGAGGTCATGGTCTACCAGCATAGTTTCAGTGGGCTCCAGTGGAGGCGTCTGTCTCCTGTGGCTTCTGCCTAACACCACCTACTTTCTCCCAGCATTCAGTTTAGTTTTCCCACCTAGCTCTATTTTGTCCTATCACAAGCCAAAGTAGCTCCTTTATTCATTAACCAATAAAAGCAACAAATATACAGCTATACAGAAGGACTTCCCACACCAGCAGCAAGAAAAAAGAGAAACTGTGCTTTAAAACCTGGGAGTGGAAGAAAATGACTCTCCCAAAGCCTTCCTCTGAACTTGGCACAGAAGAGCCCACCCCCATTAAAATTCATTTTGTGAAGAATTATTGGATGGTCAAAGCTGTTGTTACTATAGTTCCATATATCTTGATGTGCACACATATGTAGGGAATAAAATCTCTTTGTTTCTACTGGGAAAATCCCAGAAAATTTTATATGAAAGGTGAATGAGAAACTTTTAGATAAAAGACATGGATTCATAAATAGAAAATCCCTTTTCTTCCCTCCCCTTTCCCTTTCCTATCATTCTTCTATCCTCCCGACCTCCTACCCCAAACATTCTGCCTCTCACTGTTCTTCTTTTCCTGTACTAGGCAACTGGGCATCAAACGCAGGGCTTCACACATGTTCCGCAGGTGCTGTGCCACTCTTTATTTTCAATCAGAGACCCGAAGCTGCCAAGCTCATCTCCACTCACTCCATAGCCCAGGCTGGCCCTGAAGTTTCAGTCTTCCTGCTTCAGCTTCCTGAGTGGCTGGGATTACAAACCAGCAATAGCAAATCATTTTCATTTCTAAGAAAAAAAAGTTTGTTAAATACTGGAATGGAATGCCCGAGGAACCCACAAATAATCTAATGGATCTTTTCTCTTCTTCTTTGTAGTATTGGGGATCAACCCAGGGCCTTGGACATAGTAAGGAAGTGCTCTATCACTGAGCTATATCCCAGCCCACAGAAGCCCTTTCACTTAATTTCTATGTGTGTGGTATGCTGAGGATTGAACCTAGGACCTTATTGCACATGCTAGGCCAGTACTCTGTCCTGGACTTATGCCCTCAGTGCTCTTTTTATTTTTTTTAGACATTTTATTTTGGGAGGGGATGTTACATAAAATTGCCTAGCATAGCCTTGAATTCATTCTGTAGCCAGGCAGAGCTTGTTCTTTACCCATTAGTGATCATTAAAGACACTTTTTTGAGTTGAGAGAATAGCCTAGCTGATTACTCAGAAATTTATTGTGGACTTATCCCATGACAATTTGTAGGGGTATCACTGATCTGTGACATTGAGAATTGAGAAATCAGGCTTATTTGCACTGAAAATATCTTCCAATCAGTATAACGCTGTAAAGACACGGTCCTCTTACATAGCCATGATGGCCTAAAACTCACTATGTGGCTCAAGCAGGTCTTTAATCCTTGATCTACCTGTTTCAGCCTCAAGGGTTTTAGTATTACAGGCAGGTACAACCATCCCGTACAATAAAATCTCTCTTATCAGTCTACAGTCTCATTTAAGAAACCATTTCTCACTAAGTGACCTTATTCTAAAACGAATCATTGAGAAGCTGAGGCAGGAGGATAACTACAAATTTAAAGACAGCCTAGACTACAGAGACATGCATCAAAAGAACATCTGTAGATAATTTCTCTCCCAGTGGTTAATCATAAAAGCCTACACAATCATGCAGGTTTCTGTGATGCTATTGCTCACATTTCCAACTTACATTTCAGACCCATGAATCATGAGGCCAAACGGGACTGGTGACTCTCCAAGCAACAAAAGGTTAAGTAGCAAACAGGTTAACTAATCCTGGTTTTAGCATCTTCTGCAAGCTCTGCAGAAGTGTAGAACTGAGAGTGACCTAAGAAGGGGACTATTTTGTTGTTGTTGGAGACAGGGTCGCATAAAACCCTGGCTGGCTTTGAACTTGCTATACAGCAGAGGTTGGTCTTGAATTCTCCATCCTTCTGCTTCCACCTCCCAATGTCTAAGATTACAGACAGGCCCCATCATACATATCTTATTGATCTTGAGTCATTTGGAATCAAACATTTCACAGCAGGTGCTAAGTAAACAAAACAACATAGCAATAAAATTTGTGCCTGGCCCCCTAGATAACGTGAATGCATTTACTTACCCTGACTGAAGAGTTGCTGCCAGCGTGCACGGGAACTGGTAAATGAGTTTATTACATAATTTTAAATCAAACTACATATCTTCCTTTCCACACAAGACTGATGTTTGTGTGTCATTGCTGTCTTTCAATCTATAATAAGCTTTAATATATACAGAGCTGTGGATACTCTGAGATAAATATATTCTATTTCTGGGCACTTGAATGGCAGCAACTTCCTCTTTTCAAACAAAGGAGTCAGCCTTTTTTTTTTTTTTTTCCAAAACACTTCATGGTGCCAGTGCTTTTGACCTCCCCTCCCCTTATCTCTGTTCTTTGTTCTAAAGGTTTCATGAGCCAGTCCAATAGAGTGTGCAGCCTAGGGTTGCCCAGTATATCTCCCATTACTTCCTTCCCACCTGCTAAGTCGAAGGGGTGTACACCTGTTGTTTGTGCTGCCCATACATTCCTCTTTCTTCTGTAAGTTATACCCCGACTACTCTTTGGGGAGTCTCCCTTGTTCTGGCCCAGTTGTTCTCAGTCTGGTGTCTCAGACATGGTGGTCTGTGTGGCCTACAGAGACTGCTCTATAATGGTCATGTATGGCTCATGTGAATAGTCATTTGATCCCAGGTGTCTAGCATGTCAGCTAAAGGTCATTTGCTGGCACAACTGAGAAATAGACTAAGGCAGTAGAGCAAAACCGTTCCACTGTTGAGAAAGCCATTGGTTTATCTCGGCTGACAACAGAGACTTTTACTGATTAAAGAGCAGAAAACAGTCTTTTCATGGCTTCTCAGTTACTTGGCCAAAATCAGCTTCTTTCATGAGTCTCTGTGAGCTGCATTTCCCTCAGCTGATACTGAATCTAGTCCTATTTGATGGTTGTGATTGCTAATCTTGATTGTGAACTGGACACAGTCTGGAATCAATGAAAAGATTCCTTCCTCCCTTCCTTCTTCCCTCCCCCCCTCTTTCTTTCTTCCTTCCTTTCTTTCTTTCTTTCTTTCTTTCTTTCTTTCTTTCTTTCTTTCTTTCTTTCTTTCTCTCTCTCTCTGTCTTTTCCTTCCTTCCTTCCTTCCTTCCTTCCTTCCTTCCTTCCTTCCTTCCTTTCTTTCTTCCTTCCTTCCTCTCATGAAGAACCTGTGAGGACATTTCCAGAAAGGATTAACTGAGTAGAGAAACTTTCTTTCATACTGGGCAATACTTGTCAGTGGGAGGCTCAGGAAAAAGTCAGTGTTGCCTGCCTACCTGCCTTTGCCTCTTGCTGGTGAGTGTGTCTGTCCATGCTGCCACTGCCACTGCCACCACTGTTATTGCAGCACCTTTCACTGAAGTCACACTCCAGGTCTCTTCAGGCTTCCAATGTTTATTGAAGACCAAAAACTCTCTAGGAATATTCTAGGCTCTCAGCTTCATGGATTGAGGTAGCTATGAGGTTCTCAGCCTCTCTGGTATGCAGATGGAGACTGTTGACCTCCTCAGATCTAAGTAATTTTAGCAAATTCCTTTTATAATATGGAATCACATCTTATTCTGTGCCTGTTCCTCTAATTTTCCTGTCTAATACCATGCCACCATCATAGTAGCATTCCAGATATATCACAAAGATCTCTAAGTGAACCAAGAATCATAGCTAATTCCTCCTCTGTTTAAAGAAGTAGATTCTGTTCTGGGATCAGCAATGCCATGCCATTGTATCCATAGAAGACATTCTTAATCAATTGCCACCGTGTGTTCTGTACCCCATATGGAGCTTTATCATTGTGCTTGAAGAAGCTGAAGCAGTGTATAAAATGGTACCATCTAGGCTCCTCTGCAAACTCCTCTACTTTCTTTTTGAGATGGGGTCTTGCTCTCTAGACCCCTTATACTCAATTATGTGGCCACAGACAAAAGTATATACACAATGTATTTTTATTTCTTTGGCAAGAAACATAGGATTTTTCTTTGTGGAAAAAGTCTAGAGAAAATAGAAAGATTTAACCTTTCGTTTTGTCATCTTATGGGTCAAAGTCCTTCACTGAGGGGATTCGGTGAAGGAACACAAGGCAGGAACCTGGAAGCAGAAACTGACTGACGCAGAGGCCATGGAGGAGTGCTGTTCACTGGCTTGCTCCCTGTGCCTTGCTCAGCCTTTTTCTGTTATACTACTCAGTAGCAGCTGGCCATGGGTGGGCTGGGCCTTCCACATCAATCATTAATCAAGAAAATGCTCTACGACTACAGCCTATAAGAATCTGATGGAAATATTCTCACCCTTGAGATTCTCTCTTCCCAGATGACCTTACCATGTGCTAAGTTTGCAAAAACTAACCAAGATACTGGCTAAGCAGAATGTCTTCTAGGCTTGTAAATATTGTTACAAATAACAGTATTGTCTTATGTTTTAAGGCTGATCTGCTGACCATTGAGATGATCATATTTTTGTCCTTTGTTCTATAAATGTGTTATGCCACATTTATTGATTTGTATGTATGTTGAATCATTCTTTCACTCTAGGGGTAACCATCTTAATTTTTGTTATGAATAATTTTTATACTGTAGTATTGTCTTTGGTTTGGTACAATTTTTGAAGTATATTTACTTTACTTGTATGCCTTTATATTAAAGATTAATAAACGCCTTGCTGCTTACACATATTTTATGTCCTTACCCACTTATTCAACAGGCATTAGCACTTGTGCTTTGTCCTGGGCTCTGATCAACGTTGCAAGGCACAGTCAATGGGCCTGGCAAATAGCCTCTAGGTTCATTATGCTTAGATTCTGGTGTGTAGAGCTGTCTAGGAGGACCCCTTGGGATTTTTTTTTTATTTCATGTTTACCACAAGTGGGATGATCTATCTTCCTTCCTTCCTTCCTTCCTTCCTTCCTTCCTTCCTTCCTTCCTTCCTTCTTTCCCTCCCTCCCTCCCTTCTTCTCTCTCTCTCTTCTCTCTCTCTCTTCTCTCTCTCTCTCTCTCTATCTATCTTGGGTTTCATCTGGTTTTGAGTTCTAGAGATTGAACCTGAGGGCTTATGTATGCAAATACCCAGCTCCAGGAAAGTGCACCTATTTCTATAGTTGGATTATAAATATAGATGTTGTCCCAGTCACACAGCAGTTGAATGGAGAATGGGAAATCGGGATAGAAGTGGCCTGACTTTGGAGCCTATAAACCACATCATCACAGATAAATGACTTTCAGTGTCTGGGCAAGAAGTCTGATTAACACCAGTGAATGCATTAACATCTCGAAAGGAAGCATATTTTAAGTTGTTATTCAGGCATTTGATTTTAGTCAAAGGGTGAGAGAGCAGATTTATCAAGATCACAGAATGTAAAGCAAAAGAGGTGATTAGAGTATGAACTAGAAGAGGCAAGAAGAGAGTGAGGAAGCTGCCTCTAGATGAAGGGTTGCTGAGTAACCAATGCTGGCTTAGCACACTCTCACTGTCTGCTCCCTTGGCCATCGACACTTAACACATTATGATATTTAATCCTCACCCAAGTACTGCCTGACCCCTAAGGCCGTGTTCTTGCAAGTCGCTTGAGCTCTGCTAATTCTGTGTGGCCTCCATTCCTTGGATAAGTTTTTTAACAGGCCCCAGATGAAAACTTGAAGAGGCATTCAGGGTGGAGTCTGCAGAGCCTGCTCCCTAAGGGGAGTACACCAAATGAGAGGAACTTCAGCTCTGAGAACTCGAGTGTTCTTTGCTGGTGATGTTTCTGGGTCTAATGCTGTGATGAGACTCAAGCTCTAGATTCAGCCTTTTCTCACCATTGCTGGGAATGAAGTCCACTGTCTGAACAAGCAGCCCCTAGATGAACAGACAAATGAGGGAGGGAGGAAGATAAGCATGGATGCTTAATTTCTAGAAGTCAACAAGAGTGGGTTTATATATTTGTCTGAGTTTTGTTTGACTTTGGGTGTGAATGGATGTGTGTAGATATGAATGTGTGAGATCAAGAAAAAATATCTGGTGGTGGTGGCGGGGTGTGTGTGTGTGTGTGTGTGTGTGTGTGTGTGTGTGTGTGTGTGAAATCCAGAGAAATCTTTCCACAGTCGGGACTTTGTTCCCTCTGGGGTTGAGAACTTTATTGCCACACTGCCTTTTGGCAATATGAAGAACCACCTTGTCTTTTCTTACTCCAGGTGGATAGACGAGCAGTCTTCTTCCAGTCAATGTTGGTTACAGCATTTGTTAAGAGCTATTGGGTAAACAATAGGTGCTGCTCCATCTGGAGTCTCTTATTCTTCCCCACACAAAAAGCAAATTGTCTAATGAGTGGCTTGTATGTGGCTGCTGTTCTGGGCTCACATGATTATTGAGGGCGTGATTGAGTAAGTGACTGAGTCAGGCAAAAGAATAAGCTTTCTTTGGCCAGAGCCCTGTGGGCAGTGAGTGATCTCTGTAAGAGGTTTTGAGCAAGACAGTTATTGACACGATGAAAAAGAGTTGCTTTGAAGCTGGGCATGGCTGTGCTTGCCTGTAGAACCAGGTAGTAGCACAAAAATCAGGACTCTAAGGTCAATCTATACTTCATGGTTAAAATGATAAAGATTATGTTTGGATTAACATAATTTAATAGTAAAGAATACCCCTACCTGTGTTCGATGGCACATGTCTCTAATCCCAGCATTCCAGATTTTAAGGCAGGAGGACCATTGAGTTAATGAGATCCTGCCTTGTACGCAGACTGCTTGTTCGTTTCCTGGCTGCCCAGACCCGAAATCGCACAGAAACTGTATTAATTACAGCACTGCTTGGCTAATACCTTACACATATTTCTTGATAACTCTTATATCTTAAATTAACCCATTTCTATTATTTTATATTTTACTACAAAGCTCGTGGTTTACCAGTACTGGCATGTGGGCATCTTTCTCCTCCTGTGGCTACATGGAATCTCCCTGACTCTTGTTCTTTCTTTCTGTATCTGCTTGGAATTCCCACTTTACTCAATTCTGCCCTGCTGTAGGTCAAAGTAGTTTTATTCATTAACCAATGGTATTCACAGCAGACAGAGGAGAATCCTATATCACGGCCTTACTCATTTAAAAGAAAATCAGTAGAGAGGACTTTGTATAAATTGAAAAATAATGAAATTGTGGAAGAATTTATGTACTTAGGATTGACTTTATAAATGATGAGATGGCTCTGAATGGTGACAAAAGACTTCAGAGCTGAGGAATACTGAATGAGCATTTGGTGCCACACTGGCTTGCATGTGCAGTAGTGCACATCCTTAAACCAAATACTACATGTATAATAGTGTTTGTGTTGATAATCTTTTCTTCCAGTATTAGAAAGGCTCTCTGGAAAATCCTGTTTTGGAGCTTAGATCCGTTAGACAAATGCCATTTTATAAATGGATCTTTACCCTTCTATTAATATATTGTCCCCCAAAGCAAGGGCCTTAAGACATGACCAAAATGACTCTCTGAGTCACTGTTCTATTTCTGTGAAAACGCGCCATGACCAAGGCAACTCTTATGAAAGAAAGCATTTTACTGGGTCTGGCTTCTAGTTTCAGAGGTTTAGTCCATTATCATCACGACGGGGAGCATGGTAGCACACAGGCAGATAAAGTGCTGCAGAAGTAGCTGAGAGTTACATCCTAATCTGCAGGCCAAGGAGAGAGAGAGAGAGAGAGAGAGAGAGAGAGAGAGAGAGAGAGAGAGAGGACCTGGCACAGGCTCTGGCACAGACTTTTGAAACCTCAAAGCCCACCCCACAGTGTCACACTTCCACCAACAAGGTTGCCCTTCCTAATCCTTCTAATCCTTTCAAACAGTTCTACTCAGTTCCACTCTCTGGTGATTAAACATTCAAATATATGAACCTATGGGGCGATTCTTATTCAAACCACCACAATGACAACATGTAGCTTCTCTGCTTGTGGTTAGGAAATCAGCTCCTCCTTCTCTTTGGAAATCTTCAGAACTTCCCAACACTTCTTTTTCTAGTCTGATTATTTCCATTACTCTGGAGTCCCAAGGCAGACCTGATTCTCCAAGGCCAACCTGGCACCTCCATGGCCACTACATCTTCCATCTTACAAGCAGGAGTGGGAATTGTCATTCTCTTCCCTTTCCTGTACTAAGAACCACCCATTCTCTATGACTGCTTCAGAATATAAGAGTGTCTGGGATGATACACTGAAGTCAGCTTACCTATACATGAAAGCAGCTGATTTTCTTAGAACAATGCTTCTCAGAGACCTTCTAGAAATACAAATGGCTGGTGCTGATATAGTGGACTGAATGAGAGTGGTCCCCACATGCCTATTTGCTTGAGTGCTTGATCAAGTTGGTAGAACTGTTTTGGAAAGATTAGGGAGTGTGGCCTCACTGGATGAGGTGTGTCACTGGGGACAGGCTTTGAGGTTCAAAAGACTCATGCCATTCCCAGTGTGCCGCCTGACTTCTGCTTGTGGAACAAGATGAGAGCCCTCAGCTTCTGCACCAGCTGCCTGTTGTCATGCCCTTTCTCTGCCATCATAGACTCTAGCCCTCTGGAACTGTAGTCCGATTAAACATTCTTCTGTAAGTTGCCTTGGCCGTGTTGTTGTCTCATCACAGATACAGAAAAGAAACTAATACAGGGGGAATGTAGCTCAGTGGCAGAGTGTTCCTCTAGTATGCTCAGAGCCACAAGTTCAATAGTCACACACACACACACACACACACACACACACACTGTGGTGGTTTGAATAAGAACGGCCCCTATAGGCTCATATATTTGAATGCTTAGTAACCAGGATGGCACTATTTGAAAGGACTAAAGAGTTAGGAGGTGTGGCCTTGTTGGAGGAAGTGTGACACTGGGTTTGAGGTTTCAAAAGCTCATGCCACAGCCAGTCTCTCTTTCTTCCTCTTGGCCTGTGGATTAGGATGTAGCTGTCAGGTACTTTCCCAGCACCGTATCTGCCTGTGTGCTGCCATGCTCCCTATCATGATGATAACTGTGAGCAAGCCCCAACTGAATGCTTTCTCCTATAATCGTTGCCTTGGTCACGGTGTCTCATCACAGAAATAGAGCAGTGACTAAGACACATATACAGACACACACTTGCAGTGCCAACTTCCAGACCGTATCAATGGAAGCAGACACTCCAAAGGAGATTCAGCAAACTCTCTTCCTGTGGCTTTAATTTCAGCTAGTTTGAAAATCACTGGGAGGACAGACCTTGTTCTGACTTCCATTTCTGAATCTGGGACTTAGTCTTCAACCAGATTGCAAGATCTCTTTGTTTGTTGTGTGTGGAGAACAATACCAAGGAGTCATTTCTCACCACTGTCAAAAAGGGACTATGATCAGGCGATTGGATAGGTGACAGTGGACAGTTGGATAGACGATAACTGAGCTTTCTGGGAATCCCTCCTTAAAGCTCTTTGGGGATATTTCCAATGCAGAATTTTGAACACCATGCGGGAAGATTCTGCACTTGCAAAAGAAGGCTCAGTTGATAAACAACAGTGTCTCTACTTATCAACAAACACAATCTGTGCCTCCCAGAGCTGGCAGCGCTCAGTCTTCCCAGGTCATCCTTGCCTGTGGACCGAAGCTGGAAGCTGGGGAGGCATGGCCGGAAGTTCAGATGCCCCAACCACATTCTTCTTCTTCTTCCTGTGTGCTAGTGCTCTGTGGACAGGCTGCTTAAGCTGAGGCACTATCCAAACCAAAATGCAGAGAGAAGACAACATATCTCAGCTCCTTCTCAAAAAAAAAATTATTGAGGTAAAACTTTCCAGACTGTGTTCTGCTCTTTTGAGGCAAGTGTGCCATCGGAGGAGGGAAGGGTCCCTAGGCACAGGAAACAAACCAGCTGGGTGTGTTTCATAGAACAGATTTCTATCCAGTTTGAATGTCATACTCCTGTAAGACAAATTACGTTTGAAATTCAGTAGGGAAACTGCCATTTGAAAGGAATTTCCCTGTAGATCTTTGCCAGGTATATAATTGTTGTTTGTCTCTGAGTAAAAGTGCTTCTTCTTAACAATACCTCAGTTAAATAGAATTTTAAGGAGCCAGGGGACTCTCAGTTAAACAGAATGTTTGAGAAACCAAGGGACTCTTGTTATTTAAGTACTATCTGTTTTGACCGACATAATATTGGGGTTGAAGGTTTGCTCTGGGAGTAAAGATACAGTTGCCTACTTCTATCAGCCAGATAGCACCAGACAGAAAGACCTGGGTTACAGATGGCTTAGCTCAGAGGATGCCCTGGCAATTAGTGTTTGAGATACTAGAAATCAACCTGCAGTTTTATCTGTTTCTTTGTTTTTGTTTTTTTGAGACAGGGTTTCTCTGTAGCTTTGGAGGCTGTCTTGGAACTAGTTCTTGTAGACCAGACTGGCCTCGAACTCACAGAGATCCGCCTGCCTCTGCCTCCCAAGTGCTGGGATTAAAGACATGTGCCACCACCACCAGGCAGTTTTATTTCATTTTAATGGTTGTTTTACCCAAATGCTCAGCAGACAAGAATATCCTTTGGTTTAAAACTTGCCTTTGAGTCTGTTGGGTTTACTTCATGAGAATAAATTTATATTTAGAAACACTAATCATTATGTGATCATTAGACTTAAAACATCTTATAGTGTGCAATTATATTCTCACTGGAGTAAGAGCTAAGTTTTTAAAGGGGGTGTTCTTTGCTTTAACAATTTATTGTTGGTGTTAAGATTAAAGCAGCAGCTTGCAAGTCGACAGTGTTCTCACTTGGCTGACAGCCACCATCTGTGGATGCTTTTGACAAGAGAGGAGGCGAGTTCAAAGCCTAGGTCACTGACAAACTCTGGGATCACCTTAAATTCGACGAAGCTTGCTAGACATTCAGTATGATTGTTGGCCCCGAACCGTTGGTGCCACTGGAGAGACACAGCCTTCTGAGAACTCAGATTGACACAGGAAAATTCTTCTGGGTGCACTTTGGAGGGTGGGAATGTGTGGGGCCCAAGTAAGTGAGATGCAGTCCAGGAATCCTCAACTGTGTTGTGAGTGGAGGCTGCAGATGCCTTTGGCAAACACCATGGAATGCTGATAGATTATATTTCACCACAAGGGCTAGGCTGGCTCTTGTGCACAGAAAGCGTGCCTACTTAAATTATATATATCCATACTGTGAAATCACAACTGTGAACACCCAGCAGCACAAAAATAACTCCAGCTACCAAGTTCACAGGCTCGGCTGTTCCTCCATTTTGCTGTAAATGTTAATATGCGACTCGCTGATTCACTGTCATCTGTTGGAGCTTGTCACTAGACATGCAGAAACAGGTGCAGAACACTGAGGGAAAGAGGAGATAGGAGAAAATCCTATCCATGAGTTTAATTTAAAAATGTGATTTAGGAGAAGATGGTAATCCTTCCACTTTTGTTGATGTTCAGGGAACCCTGTGGCCTTGCTGGTCAGGTGTATAAGAGCCCAAGAACCGGTGTCGGAGGCTTACAGTTGCTCCAGCCCTGTCCCGTATGGGCTCTTTCTCCCTCGAGGTGGGAGGTGGATGGGGCAAAAGGTGACTCTTTAACTTTGTACACTATCTTGGTGCTAACATGCTGAAGACAGTGGGTGCTGCATAATCAGCTGTTGAGGATAGTGGCTACCCAGTAACGAGCTGTTGAGGATAGTGGCTACCCAGTAATGAGCTGTTGAAGATAGTGGCTACCCAGTAATGAGCTGTTGAAGATAGTGGCTACCCAGTAATCAGCTGTTAAAACTGGAACTGCTCTTCCTGAAAAACAATGCTGTTGTGATGAACCCGGCTTAAGAATTGTGATAACATAATAAAGGCAAGATACAAGCATGCTAAGTAGGCCTTGTGGACAGACCTCATACTTTCTGTCCCTTATTATAATTTACACAGTACCTTAAGTAGGGCTTCCTTGTTTTGGTCAATTTAATTGACTAATATTTTCATATTTTAAGCACTTTCTGGGCACTGGACATATTTTTTTGTTAAATGGGAATAAAATAATGTTCTTAGCATAGTAAGATTAGTATGAAGATTAAGCACAATTCAATATGTAACCTGTTTTTATGAGTGTCTAGAATATAATAAACTGTTTAGTAAATAGTATCAAGCCATTTTGTCTATGTAATTTTGTGTATGGCGGGCAGCTAAGTTGTCAGGGTTGGTGGCAAATAGCTTTACCAGGTAGGCAATGTCTCTGGGTCTCAAGGCATTCCTTGTTTATTTACAGCAATATGATGCAGACATGAGACATCCTCAAGGAGAAAGTCAAACAGCATTGAGAAACAGAACACATCAGTATCAAGGTGCTATCAATACGACTATGGTTTCTTGAAGTCCTCATCTGTGGTGGTTTGAAAGAAAATGTCTCCCAATGGGAGTGGCACTACTAAGATATGGTCTTGTTGAAGTAGGTGTGGCCTTTTAAAAGGAAGTGCATCACTTTGTGGGGCGGGCTTTGAGACCTCACATATGCTCAAACCATGCCTGATGTCTCAGTTCACTTCCTGTTGCCTATGGGATCAAGATCCTTCTCCACTTTCAGCTCCTTCTCCTGCACCATGTCTGCCTGCATGCTGCTGTGCCCTGCCATGATGAAAGTGAACTAAACCTCTAAAACTATAAGCCATTAAATTAAATGTTTTCCTTTATGAGAGCTGCTGTGGTCATGTTGTCTCTTCACAGCCTCAGAAACCCAAACTAAGATACTGTCTCTAAGTTGATGTCTTACAACTGATGCTGAAATACACTGTGACCTGGTGGAATGTAACTGTAGGCAGAACCGAACATTCTTCCCCCAGCAGAGAAAGAAAGTGGCACAAACACTTGGCTACCTCTGGAAACTCTAACCCATGGCCTTGCCTACTGAGACTCAGCAGCTCAGGACCCTGATTGTTTGCTTAGAATGTGGGCACCAGCTGAGCCTCAGATGCTGTGGTGCAGGCAGACCTCTCCTCTTACTCTTCCCAGTGCCTGGCTCTGCAGACATAGAGGGTTCTACATCCGGTGAAGACGACATTCTCACCTGACTTGGATAGAGTAGAAGAGAAGGGAATTTGGAATCCTTCACTTGGTAGAGTAAGCCATTCTTGCAGCTGGCTCCTTTAGTAATAAAGCTCCTGGATTATTCGAGGCACCCTTAGGATGTAACCTAACTTCTGAAGCGGCCAGAGAATAAAGGCGAATTTCTTAGGTACTTCTTTGCACTCAATCCTGTGTAGCTCAGATTAGACCCGGCAGATGGAGGAGTAAATCAACTGTACTCTGCTACTGTTGAGCAGTGTGGGAAAATGGATTGCTATTCCCATTACACTAAGGTAACCATGACATGTTCAAGATGAACCATGGCCAGAATTCGTAGGAATGTCCTATGCAGGACAGAATGGGAATTGTTCTTTACAATGGATATTCCTGTGCCTATTTGGACATTATCCTTTTTATAAAAGCTCTGAAAGACAGATATAAAAAAAAAACTTAATGAAAAGATCCCCTGGCTTTCATGGGGGAAACTCTGTTTAGTAGGTGTACTGGCTGGTTTTGTGTCAACTTGACACAAGCTAGAGTCATTGGAGAGGAAGGAGCCTCAATAGAGAAAATGTTCCCACGAGACCCAGCTGTAAGGCATTTACTCAATTAATGATTAATGGGGAAAGCCCAGGTCACGGCGAGTGGTGCCGTCCCTGGGCTGTTGGTCCTGGGTTCATAAGAAGATGGGCTGAGCAAGCCATGGGAAGCAAGTCAGTAAGCAAAACCCCTCCATGTCCTCTGCATCAGCTCCTGCCTTGTTTGAGTTCTTGTCCTGACTTCCTTCAATAATGAACGGCAATATGGAAGCGTAAGACCAATAAAGCCTTTTCTCCCCAGCCAGTTTTTATGGTGTTTTGTTGCAGCGACAGAAACCCTAAGACAGTAGGGTTCTCTCTACATGCCCATTCTTTGTCTTCCTTGCGCTAGAATAGTTCCATCCTTTCAGCCATCTCTCCATTTCAATTTCATTGGGTTTCCTGTCATCCATAAGGATTTGCAACAGGAACTTTAGGAAAAAGAGTATGCAATTGCTGACACGTTTCCCCTGACTCATTCTACTTCAGTTTCAAATACCTCAGAAGAATGCAGGTGTAGTCTTGGTTTCCCAAGCAGGCTTTGGATCAAGGGTCTAGGGAGATGGGAAGCAGGAAAGGAAACTGGTCATGCCATGTTTATGGCTATGGCTAGGTACACTTTTTGGCTAGAACAAGTCAGATGTCATGGTGAAAATGACTGTAGGGAGAACTTGAATTTTGTCACCTGCTCGACCAAGAGAATGGAAGGAGCTACCTCTAGGAGAGACAGATGGTTAGCAACAGCTCTCCTTGAGGTCCTGGATGAGGATGAGGAGCTACGCCAAGCTAGCGAGGCTTGTGCACTTGTGATTAACCTCATTCTACTTCTAGGTGTGTGATACTGGGTGAGTGGAATATCCACTCTATCCTTATTTTCCTCTCTGTACAGCGGGAATAATTGCCTAAGGTGCCCACAGAATGAAATAATGGACATCTTGTTCAGTCTCGTGTACATAGTCAACATCCAATAAAAGTTGGGACTATTCTTGTTAATTTTGAAGATATTTCTAACAAACAAATGAATTGTAAAAAGCAATGTAAGAACAGGGAAGAAAATAAATGCACTGTTTGTTAGCAGGTAGTATTGAACTGATTGACAGTGCCAAAGGTGAAATTCTCTCAAGATTTTAGTTTTCATCAATTAAGAAAAATGCTTGTTCACATTTTCTCCTAAGAATATAATACATATTTTTATTTAGTGTGTGTGTGTGTGTGATGTGTCCATGCCATTATAACCATAGGGAGGTCAGAGGACAACTTTTCTATGTCCGTTGTCTCCTACTATGTGGGCAGCAGGGATCAAACTCAGGTTGTTAGGCTGAATTAGCCAGCACCTTTACCTATGGAGCCATCTTGCTGGCCCTCATTATGCTTTTCTTAAACATAGTTTCCGAGCTGGAGAGATAGCTCAGTGCCTAAGAGTGCTTGCTGTTCTTACAAAGGACCCAAGTTCAGTCCTGCCCAACCGTGTTGGGCAGCTCACACCCACAACTGCAGGGGACCAAACATCCTCCTCTGACCTACTTGAGCATCTGCAGTCACATGCATGCAACAACATACAGGCACACACACATACATATAGTTAAAAATTAAATTAACCTAGAAAAGGCTTCAGTAGTTTTTCAAAGTCATTGTAGTTTTAAGTACAAGCAATTAACAAATTGGAAAGAAAACTGTATGTGAACATGCTTTCCTATAAAACACATGGTGGCATCTATTATCTAGCTTTTTGTGTAGCTGAAGAGTTCATGGACTAAAAGTAAAAGATTCGGTATCCTCAGTGTTTAATTCTTTAAAGGGAATATTGATATAACTATGCTTTTTCTTTTTTAAAGGTATTTTTTGAGAATTTCATACACTGTACTGTGATATTCACCCCCTCACACACTCACTTTTGCCTTTAACTCTTCAGAGCACCTATCCCATGTCTCTGCCCTCCCTCCCATGAAATTCATGGCCTCTTTTCTTTTAGTATCCCATTAGGTCTAATCTGTCCTGCCCACATACTCCTGGATAGGCCATCACTGGAGATGAATTACTAGGGGCCTTAAAGAAAACTGGCTCTCCCTCTCCCAGAAGATATCAGCTGTCCATAGCTCCTCACTTGGGGTTTGTAGATAGGTAACACTCTTGTTCTCCCAGGCATCTGCATAGAAGCTTGTAGTGCTATGACAATTATTGGGCAGGAAGGAAGCTTCCTGAGCAGTACAACTTGAGTTCTCTATGTCCCGTGACCAGTGTGTGTGGTGTCTTCAGAAATAGGGTTTTACTATCCAGTCTGAGAGTATGGGGACAGCCTGTATTGTTTTGGGATTTTCTGGAACACCTCTGGCCAGCAGCTGGAGAGGAAGTATCCCATACCTGGCACTGAACACGTCGTTTGACTGACTGTGGCTTCCAGGCTGGCATACTGTATTTTCCCACAATACCACATTCCTTCTATATTTTAAAGCCAGATGGTTAATTGTGCCACATTATTTAGTTTTTATTTTACAGTGGTGTTGAAAAAGTGCTGTTAAACTTTTCATTTTCTAAGTCAATGTATCACAGAATCTTGTAAGGGGGTCACAGAAGAGATGGCATTGTGTATATAACACTCTGAAAAGACAAAACCAGCCCAAGGGACTGAAGGGCACAGCTGGCAGGGGCTGGTTCCACACTCAGTAATTCCTATGTTTACACTGTAAATTTGTTTGGACATTTGCTGTGCCTCAGTCATCCTTGACAGGAGGCATATGTTCTTAAATTTTTCTTTTAATCTGAACAGTGGATCTTGCTATTAAATTACACTTTCTCATTTTCAGAAGTTCATATAATTTATATGTTTTTAATGACCCCTGAATATATTTCCAGTGAATAAGTCTCTAGAATTTTGAAATTCATAGATGAGTTGGTAGATATTATCAACTTGAAACCCATATTTAAAGGAAAAGAAATTATCCAGGTATCTGTAAAAAAGCAGATTACTAAAATATACTTATTTTAATTATTTTAGATCTAGATAGAGTTTAATGAAGATATGACCCAGGTAGCGGAGTTTAACCCTCTTTCTAACACCTTATGTCTGCCTGTTGGTTTTAGATGTTCTCGTTGTTTAAATCACTTTAGAGGAAGCTTTGTTGCGTCTTCAGGGTCTGGTCATGCTTAGTGACTAACTAAAGAACAAATGCTGTCTGCTGCCCCTCTTATACTCACACACATTCCTACACAGGGCCCATCTCCAGAGGATATGAAGATTCCAAAAAGAAAGCAACTACAATCCTGGCACTAGGAGGCTGAAGAAGGAGGAGCAGCTAGTATTGCATAACAAGACACTGCCTCAAAAAATGAAAACAAAAGAGAAAACAACAACAAGAACAACAAACAAAGCTGGAAAAAGCAATCCTATGTGTTTGAAGTATAATTCAGTATGAGGGGCACTAGCATCACGTCTTGTCCTTATGTCAATCTGAAAATGCACTTCTGCTCCACACTCCCCCATCAGAGCGAGGCAACCTAAAATACGCAGGGGTGGAAAACAGGTGATGGATGGAAAACATAAGAGAATGGCCCCCATAACCTCTTATCTTTGACTGGTTCCCAGTTGGTGGAACTGTTTAGGAAGGATTAGGAGGTGTGGCCTTTTGGGGGATGTGTGTCACTGAGGGTAGACTTTGAGATATCAAAAGCCCAAGCCAGACACAGTCTCTTTCTATCTGTCTCCTGCCTGTGGATCAAGATGTAAAGCTCTCAGCTTCTGTCTCTAGCCATACTTGCCTGTTGGCCACCAACATACTCACAACCATGCTGGTCATGCTCTAACCCCCTGAAACTCTAACTTAGTTCTCAACTAAATGCTCTCTTTTGTAAGTTCTCTTTGTCATGGTGTCTTCACAAAAATAGAACAGCGACTGAGACTCCAGGTATTGCTGGGATGGGGAAAATGTGCTAGGGGATTTTTGCTCAGGTTTCCCATGGTCAGTAAGAACATAGCTCCTCAGGAGACACCTGGCTCTTGGTGTGAGAAACAGCTCTGACTTCTGTGGTCTTAATGTTTACTTGAAGGTTGGTTGCTTTGTACTAGTCTATTTTTCTGTTCAAAAATAGGACCCGGCACATTTTCCAGCTGCCTTTCTCTTTGTGTTCTCAGGTGTTCACTCTGGTAGATTCTACAGAGATGTAACACAGTTGAGAGACTCTACTGGGGCATATTAGTGATAGCAGATGCAGGTTTCTCTTGTTAGTTTTGGCCCTTAGCATTCCCAGGGGGTTGGCATTGGAGGTGGCAAATCCTTTTATGGGAAGGCCTCATGACCCTTGGCATTGGACATGGTAAACCTTTCCATAGGAAGGCTTTTTAACACTAAAAAGCTGACACATGAGTGCATATATACATGCCTTCACTGATTAAGAAGTGTAAGAGTAAGAATTATTTGAAGAAATCAATATAAAGCCAAGAAGGGTGGCTTACTCTTAAAATCCCAACCATCCTGAGACTGAGACAGAAGGACTGTCACAAATTCAAGGATAGTCTGGGGAAAAATCAATTTAAATATCAGTCATATGGGCCAGACAGTGGTGTATACACCTTTAATCCCAGCACTTGGGAGGCAGAGGTAGGTGGATCTTTATGAGTTCGAGTCCAGCCTGGTCTACAGAGTGAATTCCAGGACAGGCTCCGAAACTGCATAGAGAAGCCCTGTCTCAGAAAACCAAAACCAAAACAACAACAACAAAAAATATCATTCATGTGGGACAGGTCTCCTTCGCCATGTTTCAGTAAAGAAATGAGAAAAAGAAATTTTGACGGGAGTCAAGATAAATACCACAATACTATTTTCACTGGGAAGATACAGAGATACGATCTGTTTCCTTGGAAGATGGAAAATGGGGGCTGAGAGAACCACACCACTTTACTCAGTGGCCTTTAGAAGTAATATCCTAAGTTTGTCTCAAAACAAGTCATTCAGGGTTGTTCTTGAGCAGCTGATTACACACAAGAAGTTGTTCAGAACCTTCAACCTCCAGTGGCATTTTCCTTTTTCTTCAAGTCTCTACATCCCACTCCAATCCCATTCCAAACTCTGTATTTATCTCCATCTTTTCTTTTTAAATTGAGACAAGGTCTACTATAGCCTTGAACTCACTATGTAGCCCAGGCTGTACTCAAATACATCTTGTTAGGAGGGGTCTTTTGAGGCTTGTCACAGTGGTCTTGGAGTGTAGTCATTCTTGGAAGCAATGATGAGAAGACTCAGGGAAACTGAGATTCTCCTTCCTCTAGAAAATGTGTTAGAAGACCTGAGCCATCATCTCTTCTATCTTACTCTCCCTCCTTCTCCTTTGTTTCTTGTCTTGATCTATCACTGCATTAAGTTTTGAGCTCCCTGATTGGCTAGACTGGCTGCTGTGTGAGCTCTGGAGACCCACTTGTTTTCCCCAACTCCTCCTGAGCATCAGAGTTACCGCTGTGCAGAACCACATCCAGCTTTTCTGTATGAACTCAGGTGGCAGGTACTTCATAGACTGAGACATCTTCTGAGGCCCATTTCTTTTTCTTTGCTCATGAAAATTGTAAAATTTGGATTTAACATCTGTTTAAATTTCTTCTTTTGTTGTGTTTGTATAAAATTAGAAAAAGAAAAACTGCAACACAGATTATTCTATGAGTTTCAAAATAATATATGGCAGTAGTATGGAGGCTAATGAAGGCAATGACTATATTCGGATAGTCTGATTGTACCTTCCTTTGCATGTAGACATTATCTGGGGTTTGTTGTTGTTGTTGATTGTTCTTCTATTTCAGGTAATCATCTTATTTTGCTGAGGCATTCTGTCCATGTATGTTGTTTGTTCATTTCCCGGCCACCCAGACCCAAAATAATCACACAGAAACTATATTAATTGCAATGCTGTTTGGCCAATAGCTTAAGCTTCTTATGAACTAACTCTTTCATCTTAAATTAACCCATTCCTATAATTTTACATCTTACCATGAGGCTCATGGTTTACCCGTAAGGTTCCAGAGCATCTGTCTCCTCTGGCAGCCACACAGCATCTCACTGACTCTGCCTACTTTCTCCTTTATCTGTGCTTGGAATCCCTGCCTTGCTCTATTCTGCCCTGCTAGAGGTTCAAAGCAGCTTCTTTATTAACCAATGATAGACAGACTGGAATCCCACATCACATGTAGTACAAACAATCCTAGCAAACCTAAGACAGCAATGTTATCCTTCCTGGTGTTTTGTCTACAATAACATTGAAGGTGACTTTATGGAATGTAAATTTTAAGATACATTTACACAGTGCATATGCTCTATAAGTAATTTGACTGTCTATGTAAATGATCTTTGTGTTCTCTGTTTGCCCTAAACACCTAGAGTCTCCTTCATCATGAGCAGAAAGTCCTCTCATTATCCTCCAGTCTTGACTGTAGACACTAATTTTCTAAGTGAACTTCTGTGTTGCTTAAATTGTCTTAGATTCAGTTTTCTCATTTGTAAATTAACAGTTTGGATAAATTCTACTTTCTTTGATTTTCTGTGGTCCCTCCTGTCTGTCTCCCAACAAGTGATGTTTCTGGTCAGTGTCTTCCTGAATCAATTTGCTAATGTTATAGATAATTCTAATTATGCTGCAATCAAAATGTCGCTTCTGAACTTAGGAAAACGGACTCTAATGAACAAGAATTGCCCTTGAGCACTCTCCTATCAAGAGGTTGTTCTTTATGCAAATCTTTGATATCCTTTCTGTACCTTACTCAAAGAAACTCTTACCTCAAGCACATTGGCATGGGGAGAGACATGCTCCGTTTTAGAGGGGACATTGTCAGTTCTGATTTTAGATCCCACGACTGTATGCTCTCCGCCTTTCCTCTTGGAAGGTCCTGATCATCTTCCGTCTCTCAGTGTGGGTACGACAGTTGCTGTTTTGTTCAGGAAGTGCCCACATGCACACATGAAACGGCACATGTGTACAGGGTTTGGGCAGCATCCCCAGTGAGAGCAGAGCGCCCGAAGCATGAGCAGGGGCTGCAGAGCAACTGAGGTTTTGCTTTGTGGGGATTTTGGCACAAGGGTGGTTGCTGACTTCCCATGGTGTGCCAGAAAAGTCTTTGGCTTCCAGGTGAGAGTGGATAGATAAAGCCAGTGTTTGTTGAATTCAGTTTGTCGCTGTCAAAGAGCTGTAAAACTGTTCTCTTCCTTCCATTCCCAACATGCCATCAGATACATCAAGTCTGGTTTTGAAGAACATGTGATCCTCACCTAAAACTCAGTAGCCACAGGAGTTTTCAATGCTAGGCTTGAAATACAGCCACCACAGTGCTAGGATCAATGAAAGCCGAGCAAGCTTTACTATGGAGTGTGGCTGTTTATGGCTATAATACCAGGGAGTCGGGAAGACTGGGAGTTCAAGGCCAGCCACAGCTACACAGCAGGCTGGAAGCTAGCCTGGGCAAGTCTCAAAAAGTTCTCAGAAATTCAAGCATGAGCTTAGGAACTGGAAAGGATGGCAAAGAGAAGTGCAGACTTCCTTCTCCTCCTCTTTTCCTTTCTTCCTCTCTCCTTCCGTTCCTAGAAAAGCCTACAAAAAATGACTACAATCCTTTGGCCTCCCCTACCCCATTGTGTATCTTATTAATCAGAACAAGACTGTAAATTATAAGTGTGAAATGCTTAGGGAGCGTCTAAGAAATCACTCAAAAGTTCTCCATTCTCTGACTCACTTTTGGAAGTGACAGTCCAGAAGCAGATGATGCTGAGTCTGTGGCCAGTACTCATTTCAGTGAAGCTCATTGTTCTCGGTGAACTGGTCAGCTGAGCACCCATAGAAATGGATGCTGGCTTTGCTTCCCAAAATGTTTAGATGAGTTTCTTCTTTGAGGACAAGGTGTTTCCCTGAAGCTTTCTCTAAGATATCGTGTTTCACCTCTGATGAGAGATTTCACCTGCACTGGAGAGACGAGTTAGTTATCCTTCATTGACAATAGCTTTTAAAGTTTGCTGTTACATCTCTTTAATTGCTTTAAATTAATTTTTCGCATTTTAATTTCGGGTCAGAAGTTTTGAATATCTTGAGGAGTGTCTGTAGTTAAATGGTGTGGGAGGGGGGAGGAGAAGGGCTCACACATGCAAAATGGCTGTCCAGAGGGAAACATGGCCCATCAAAGTTCTAATTTAAGACCCCTAAAGTCGTGCAAATTGTTTTAGGAAAAAGCATTTGTCCCCAATCACCTGAAGTGGGAAGTTGGAAAAAAGATGAAAATGTTTTATTTTATTTATAGTTATCTTGATATATGTGTTATATGTATTATGAATAAGATATCTATGTGCATGTGTGTGTATGTGTTTATGTGTTGATGCATGTGTATGTGTGCTGGCTCAAGGTTGACTTCCAGTATCTTTTTCAATGGCTCTCTACTTTATTTATTGAGGGCTGGCCTCTCATTGGACCCAGGGCTGGTCAGTGACAGCTAGTCTAGGTAGCCAGTATGCTCCAGGATTCTCTGTCCCTGCATCCCCAATGCTGGATTATGGGAGGCTGCCACGCCTGCCTGGCTTTGTAGGTTGGTGCTGGGATCCAAACCTGCCCTTATGCTCTTGTGGAAAGTGCTTTACCCACTGAGACCTCTCCCCAGTTTAGGATGTATGTTAAGAGTAATGTGTTCACTATGTAGGCCAGGCTGGCCTCAGACTCATAGAGATCCACCTGCCCCTGCCTACTGAGTGCTGGGATTAAAGGTGTGTGACACCACACCTGGCTTGGGATTACATTCAACACGCAATGGGACATAGGAAAACCACAGCATCAATTATTATGTCTTATAAACCTATGGTACATGATTGAGGGGATAAAATCTGAGAAATATTGTGCTTGATTTTCAAAATAACTAATAAGCCTCATAACAGCAAATAGCAAACTGTTTCCCAAGTAGACTTGGATGTTTCCAATTAATGATGAACTCTCTTGCTGCCAAATGGACAGGATTACTTATTGTCAATTACTATGTAAAAGAGACGAATGTGGCACAGTTTCTTTTAGTCAGCCATATCTCTGTGTATTTATGTGTACTGAGAATGCAATAGAATCTGACTCAGTATTTGGCTTCATTTTATAAAGTGACTACTATAAACCTTAAGTAGTTTTACATTAAAAAATATAGATACAGTTTGAAAAACTGGCATGTGAATTAACGTCAGCTAAGAATTTCCTTTAAAACTTTGACCCAAATAAAAATAATAGTGTTTGCAAATTGGGTGTGAATTTCGACAGTGCAGATTCCAGGAGGGGCTGAATGCTTGGTTGGTGTAAGAGCTCTGGAATTAGCCCACTAAAGGAATTTTGTAGCATCGTATTGAGAAACAGCCCTGAATTCTCTTCAGTGAATCATCCAAGCTTTTTTCTTTTCCTTGTCCAAAGACTCCTTCTTCATTTTCAGGAGCTTGTAAGAGTTTCATGTTCATAAGCTAAACTTCACTCAGAGCATCTGTCAACATGACCTTCAATCCATGGAGGAGCTGAGGTTCTGCCGAAAGGTTTTGAAGGAGAAGGCCATGGAACTGGAGTTTCCCATTTGCCAATGAGGCAATTGCTAATTGCTTTAGAACACAGTGTAGCTTAGTTTGTGGATAAAACCTTGCAGATTTGTTACACAAAATTGAACGGATCAGCTCTCCCCTTTACAATCACCTGCACATGGGTGACATCTTTTTCCTCAGTGGCAACTAACTGAAGTTCACTAAAAATGTTCACCCTAATGAAACAGCAATTAATGCCAGTATTTTAAGTAGTGAGCAATGTTTTACTGTTGGAAAAGGAGATTGTGTAGATTTTTAGTCACAAACCGAGGGTGACAATTGTATCTTTGTCATGAAGACGGGTAGGCCATTTCATAAACTCTGCCCTAAGAGTAGGACTAATAAGAGGCATATGATAGCTATGTTGGTAAAATAATTATTACATGGCTTTGTGTGATGTGGGATGTCATTTTGTATGCTGTGAATATGTGTTGCTTTTATTGGTTGATGAATAAAGCTTCTTTGGCCTATGGCATAGCAGAATATAGCTAGATGGGAAAGCCAAACTGAGTACAGGGAGAAAAAAGGTGAAGTCGGGGAAATGCAAACAGCTGCCATAGAAGTAAGAAGTGAGGTAACAAGCCACAAGCCTTATGGTATAATAAAAAATAACAGAAATGGATTAATTTACAAGTAAGAGCTAGGTAATAATAAGCCTAAGCCATTGGCCAAACTTTTATAATCAATATAAGCCTCTGAGTGTTTATTTGGGAACTGGCAGGCAGGAGAGAAACCTCCAGTCACATTTGTATATTTGTGAGTGTGCGTGGCTAGGAGGGAGTATTCGGGATAGTCCCAGAGCCTCAGAACCTCTTGCATGCTAGACAAGTGCTCTATTGCTGAGCTACACACTCAAGCTTCCTTTACCTAACTTATTAAGTATAGAATTATGTTTCCTCATTACAATAGAAATATATACATGGAAACATAAATTGATAAAAAGTAAATCAAAACTACCATATTGCATACATTGATGAACATACCTCTCCACAGCCTTTCTCTGCACACGTGTATGCCACCATGTTGAAAAATTGACCAGTTTCTTTAAGGTTGACAATTATGTTTGATACATCTTCCCATAGCAATAGTCTTTAAGTATAATCACATTTTAAAATAACCATATAGTACACTGTTAAGTAAGTCTATTACTGAGCATTTTAGTTATTTCTGATATTTTGCTGCTGCAAATGGCTCATTGGTAAACATCCCATCACTCAGTCTTTCTGCACTTTCTTAATTATACCCTGAGGCTGAGTTTCCAGAAGATAGGCCACTAAGCCACAGGTCTGGGCATTTGGAAGTCTGATAATTACTGCCAAATTGTTCTCTAGGACACCCTGTTATTTGATCTCTGACCACGGATGTACGAGACTGCCTGCTTTGCCTCACCAACAGTCCCGAAGCTTAAACCTTTCTGGGTTTGTTCTGATTTTCACCATAGCACTTTGAAGCAGACAGAACAAATGGAGAGGGACAGGAATGGTCATCTATGTCGCATGTGCTCAGGCTGACGGCAGCTCCCAGCTCCTTTCTCGTTCTTGCCCTCCTGCTGCAGCGGGTGGGGACACCAAATGACTCCAGGGAAAGAACCAGGAGTGGGAATTCCTGCTCCATCCTCAGCCTGGCTCCCGCTTGGATTGCTGGCAGGGCTCTGGCCCCCAGCCACCAGTCTGTGGGTGGCATGATTCTTGTATTCTGAGCAAAAGACTGTGTTGGCACACTGCTCACTGAGGCCAGTGCTTAAGCCAGCAGGGAGAAGGCGGTAAGGAAGTCGAGGGTGACCAAACTGCAAACATAGGAACTCAGTTCAAAAATCCTTCAACTCTTACTCCATGTTGTGAGTACAGCAACCCAGGCTACCCATCTGGTGTGAAATTTTAATTAATGGGTTTGTTTTTCAATTATGAGATTTCTATGCATAGAATATTTTTGATATTTTGATATTTTAGTCTTTTGGATTTTTAGGGGACAGGATCTAATATGGCCCAGGCTGACCTCAAGGCAGCTGTATAACTAAGGATGACCTTGAACTCCTAGACCTCCAGCTCCCCACTCCCTAATTCTAGGACTACAGGTGAACATCACCATGCCTGGCTCTTAAGTTTTAGTCATAATTTGATTCTGGTTAAGGGGAGATCCAGGGACTCTTACATGCTAGAAAAGGGGCTTGACCACTGAGCCACACCTCCACCTCTGTATTTTTATTTGAACAGTACATTCAAGGAGTTAAGTCCTCATAAAAAAAAATAGAAGAGGTGGTGAAGGAAAAATTCCATTCAAGGTAAAAGAAGCAAGCATGTGTTTCTTCTTTCTTCATTCATGCAGTTCTATATACTAATAAAGTAGGAAGAAATTTGAACGAACAAGGCCTTGAGTACAATGCTGAAGGTGTCTGCACAGTTCCAAGAAGTGTTGGCCATAGTATTGTGTAAGGAAATGGTTACGCAAAAGTTCAAGGGTGTGGGTAACGGTGAGTAAGGCAAGCATGCTAGTGGGTGCTACAGACTTACGTACAGTGACAGGTTCTGCTTCTGTAGCAGCCTGTGAGCGCACCGCAGTGAGCACAGTTTTAGGAGATCTTCTACAGTAGTGTCTCTGCTCCCTCTGCTCTTTTGGATCACTCTGCTTTCCCCATCTTTAAACCCACTTCATCAGGTGATGCCATTTATTTACTGGTCTGTTTGCTCAAGCCCCACAGAGACAGAAACTATGCCCCATCTCCTGATACAGACAGAGGGAAATGATCCCATAGCAAATGCAGCGTTACTTTTATCAATGGGGGAAAGAAATTGTATTTTGATCATGACACTGATTGCTTCTCAAAATCTTTGGAATATCTTTTCAAATTGATCAAGGTAAATCCATATAATAATATCTGAAGAACAAACTTCATCTTTAAAGTCAATTTATGAATTTATGCAGATAATATAATTTATGACCTCAATATTTTTGATTTATAAAGTAAAAATGTTAGACCTAAATCAGCAATTCTCAATGTTTAGGGATGGGTACAACATATTAGAATCTTCTTTAGAAAATTGAAGGTTAGAAAAGCTTACTCAATACTACTAGATGATCTTAGAGTTGGGAGTGAAATGTATTTATGTCTGTTACTTTTCTTGTGACTGAAATACAATACTTGACAAAGGCAGCTTGAGGGAGAGATAGCTCCTAATTTCAGGGGATTTAAGTCTGTCATAGATGCCACGGCTGCCGCAATGCCTCAGTGCGTGTCGACCGGAGAATGAACAGGCTGGTCACACTGTGGAGGCTGACTTGGAAGCAGAACATGGTCCTGAAAGCAGAGGGAAATTGTGACTCCAGGGGCTCACCCCTAGTGGCCTGTCTGCCTCAGCAAGCCACTCAACTAGCCAGACTCCATAACTCGTGGCGCGTCTCCTCCCTCATGATCTCCAGTACCAAAATGACAGGTATTTGACAGTGTGCATGGCTTTAGACCAAAATCCAGAAGTTTATGTCAGTTTAGGTCCTTTGGTTATTTGTTTGTCTGTTTACTTGCTTATTTATTCATTTGGGGACAGGCTCTCATATATCCCAGGCTGCCCTCAAACTATGCTAGCACTCATAGCCATGTATTAAATACATTGAACATGAGAACAAGACACTAAAGAGGTGGGCTGCACATATTGGCCAAAACTGTAGCAATGGCCTAAGAGACAAACTGGTTATGGACAGAATCATCTTGTCAAGCTTAGGCTGACTGGGTCTCCAGGGGACAAATGCAACTTGGAGAAAAAGGCAGTTATGGCAAGTCCAGACTGAAGCACTGAAGTGTGACATATAGCCTCCTGGGCATTTGGCTATGGGAATGGTGTGTATGCATTGGAGAGCAAGTTTATCCTCACCGAAAACTGAAGCACACGAGGCAAGTACAGACATAAGAGACAGGTGTATTGAGACTAGAGAGATGGCTCAGTCGGTAAGGTTCTTGTCCTGCTTAACAAACGCTTGATTTGGATCCCCAGGGTCCACACTAAAATAAAAAGCTGGTCATTATAGCGTGCTTGCAATCCCTGTGCTGAGGAAGCTGGCATAATTGGATCCCTGGGGCTCTCTGGTCAGTCAGCCTGGCCTACTTGGCTAGTTTTAGGCCTGTCAGAGACCCTATCTCAAAACAAAAATAAAATAAAGCCATGTTAATACCTGAGAATCAGTATTCCAAGTTGTTCTCTGGCCTCCATATGCACTCTTGCACACACAAACACTCATGTGACTGTTACAGGAGGGCAAAGGGTGAGACCTCCAAGGCAGGCAGGAGCCACCCAGATTGATGCTTATGACACTGGGTTGCACCAATGTAGCCATGTGTGCATTTCATGGGTGTGGAAGGCCACGTGAGTGCGTCTGACCAGTGAAGTAATGCTGAGTGGATATTTCTTTATGTACATTCACTTAGGGATTTGCTAAAGGGACAGGAAACGGGCTTCACAAAACAGGGGTTGTAGCTCAGGGATGGAGTGAAGGGGGGGCCTGTGCGATGCCTTGGGTTCTGAATGACACAAACAACAAAGCCAGCAGCCCCAAACCCAGCCTGAAACTTGGGTTCTAACCCCTGCATCAAGTTATCTGAGTGTAGGCCAGTTGCATGAGTCTCAAGACAAGTTCCTTCTTTCACAAGGATCTTCACACACACTGCTTTGCAGGCCCACTCCACTGTAGAAGTTAAGAAAACATTCTGTTCCTATGTGCTCTTCAGGAAGTGACAGGCACCTGGGAAACCCACAAAGTATGGTTTTGTAAGAAGTTGCTGAGTTTCCCAAGGAGAGAGCACCTGACCTCTCACAGGTCTTTGACACACCAATGAGGGAAATGATGACACAAGATCAAGCAAGTGAGGCTTTCTGTTTTGTTCCTGAAGACCACAGTTACGTAAATCCATTCTCAGTGTTCACCATTCCTTACCAGCCATGTCCCTGAAGTGAGAGGAAGTAGAGTCTGGGGGGTCTTAGTAAGCCTTGAGGGATTATTAAGACACACCTATTGTGAAAACAGAAGTGTGTTAGTGGAAAGGGTATAGCATCCTGGGCATTTGGCTATGGGGACGGTGTGTATGCATTGAAGTGCAAATTTATCTGTTGTAAAGGATTTGCACACTATGTGAAGATGTGTTGCTGTGATTGGTGTAATAAAAAGCTGAATGAGCAGTAGCTAGGCAAGAGAAGATAGGTGGGATTTCCAGGGAAAGAAAGGAAGGGAGAAGGAATCTAGATGTTCTGGTAAGACCCTGAAGAAATAGGACATACAGTACGGAGCAGAGGTAACTGAGTCACGTGGGAGAATGTAGATTAATATATGTAGGTTAATTAAGTTATAAGAGCTAGTTGGGGACAAGCCTAAGATAAAGGTCTAGCTTTCCTAATAATAAGTCTCCAGGTCATTATTTGTGGGCTTGTGGACCCGATGGAAAAGGACTACTACATTTATCTTCACAGAAAACTGTTGCCTGGGATCCTTTGGGTCCCCATCCTCCTACACTGCCTGGAGAAGTACCAGTGCATTTATCAGATAAAAACAAAACCAAATATTTTAGTGCTTTTTGTCTGAAAGATTTAAAAAAAAAATAAGTTCTTGTTTTACTAGCTCTGATTTGTCAACCAATTATTTGATTTTCAGCAAAAAAAAAAAAAAATGGCCAGGAATATCATCACATATTTAACATTGGTGGAAAGCAAGGAACACACAGCAGTGTGTGCATAAGGTCATAGAAGCTGGTTCTGTGGGGCCCACCTGTAATCCCAGCACTCCGCGGGCTGGGGCAAGAGGATTGTCATGAGTGTGAGGCCTCCCTGTGTTACACAGTGAGTTCTAAGCCAGCCAGGACTACACAGCAAGATGATATCTCAAAAGCAAGCAAGTAAACAAACAAGAAGTCCTTAAATCTCTCCATGAACAATCAAGCTGTGAAAACCGACTGTTCTTGAAGCAGCAGTGAACTGGTGGAAGAACCCTGAGAAGAAGTTCCTTTTCAGCAGGAACTATTAGTACATGGGTGAACCAAGCAGTTGATTCATCTAGGGGATTCCCAACAGAAATACCGATTCTTTTTCTTGAGTACTCACAAGCCTGACTGACCTTTGTCATCTTGAAACAACCAGCCAGGAAACAAACCAAAATAAGGCAGAGACTTTTCTAACTCACCATGTGCCTCTAAAAGGTGTTTTGAGAAAAAAAAATCTTTTAAGGGAGAGATAACTGATACTAGGGATCAACTCAGTTCTAACTAAGTAGCCATTCCCAGGTTCCTTGGCTGAACTTTCTATTTTGGGGGCTGGAGGAGGGTAATTAATAGGGTCTTTCTATGGAACTCACTATATAGATGAGGCTGACTTTGAACTCACAGGAATCTGCCTGCCTCTGCCTCCATGGCACTGGGATTAAAGGTGTGCACCACCACACCTGGCGGCAGACTGTACTTTAGAGCATGGAAAACTAGAAATGTCATTCTCTCAAAGCCTTGAAGCTTGAGTTTTGAGAGAACCGCGGCGGGCTTTATGCACATGACCATAGATAGCTTCCTGTGGCTGCTTGTGCTGTTTTCTTGTTACTATGACAAATGTGGGGGACGAGTGATAACGAAAGAAGGTTACTTTGTTTCATGGGTTTGGAGGTTTTAGGCCTTGAGCAATTGAAGCAAGGTGGCGTATACCTGTAATCCTATCCTTCAGTAGTAAATGGCAAAAGGATCAATTCAGAGTCATCCCTAGCTACAAAGCGAGTTTGGTAAACACACACACACACACACACACACACACACACACACACAATCAAACAGTGTCTCTGCGTTTTTTTGTGTGCTCACCTGATTCGGCCAGACTCACCCAAGAAAACCTCATTCTTATTTCATTTACACTCAGCTGACTAGAGACCTGATTTACACTGGTAAAATCCTTTATTGAGATGCAAGAGGATGTCCTCATGAGATAGTGTCCCATCAAGTTCACATGCTCGGCTCACACTCAAGGAGAGGTTGAACATGAGGTCCACATATCCCAAAACAAGAAAGTTGGGAGCCTGTTCAGAATTTGGCCTCCCATAGCCGACTGCTCAGAGGCAGAGTGAAGTGAAGTGGGGTGATGTGGGTGTGCCCTACACGCAGGGAAACCACCTTTCCATACAGGTAGTGTCTCTGGGCAGCCTCAGTCCCAGCAGTTTCACTTCTCTCTCGGAGGGAGGGCCGTAGGAGCTGAGTGCTCGGTAGCAGCAGGGGGGCTTTTGCAGAACAGCTCCTGGCCCGAGCTTTTCTCCTTGGTTGGTTCCCCTTACTAACATCCAAAACAGGTTCTTTGCTCTTCAAAAAGATGTAAAGTACCGAGATAATAAATACCTTTCTGCTTAGTCTGGCAAAGTAAAATCTTCATTAGTACCATCAGTGCAAACTTTTAACTCCAATAAATGTGTGAAACCCTGCATTGCTTTCTTTTTTGAGACAGTGTCTAAAATTTATTATGTAGTTTTGAACTTCCAACACTCCTCCTGACTCAGGTTTCCAAGCACTGGGGGTTACAGTTTTGCACCACCCACATTTGGTTCTGCATTGCTTTTTAAATTGTATTTAAAATTTTATTTATTTTTAAGAGTGTTGAGGGGGCGATGCATGGGTGGATGTCAAAGGATAACTCTTGGGAGCTGGTTCTCTCCTTCCATCATGGACTCTGGGGACTGTGCTCAGGTTGACAGATGTGTGGGAAAAGCTCTCTTTGGTCCTGTGCTGCTTTTTTATGATTTCATACAATTTTAAAGTAGAAAGAAAGTTTCTCTTTCTAGAAGGATCTTTTCCAATTTTGATTCTGCAGAATGCTTGTAATAGAATCCAGAATGTCCTATTAAAGTGTTTTGGAAAGACTGTTCCGTAATCACGTCAGCCTGGGATATCTGACACTCATGGTACTCTGCGGCATGTTAATGACTGAAAGAACTTGAAGCAAAGACATCCCCGACCCAACTGTTCAGATCTTTTTAATTCAACCAAAGTTTCCCCAACCAACTCCTCGGAGGTCAGGTCATCTCCCCAAACCAAATAGAGGGTGGTTGGCTTGAGAAGTCTTGGCTATTAGAACATTAAGCTCGTTCCTGACTCCACACATCCACCTGCACAGGAAACTTCAGGAGAAACACAAGCAGAAAGCTTCGGTATGAACTGCTCGGCATGTCAATCAATGCTGTAGCCACAAGGTCTGTTGTGTCAGTCTGGGAAACCTCAGCCTTCCGCTGAGTGTGTTGACCTGCAGTACTACTTGGCTGGACAGACTGCCCAGAGAGTGGACATCAGGTGCCCGCATGTCTCTTTCCCACCCTGATATTCACAAAAGAATACCTGCTGGAAACCAAGATCAAGAATCTCCAGGCTACAGGCTACAGGGCTCCGGAAAGCAGGAGCGAGAGAGCAGCAACAGCACGGTGAATTCCCATGCAGATATTCTGGGCTTAGGGCATGACAGACAATGAATTGCCCTAGAATCAGCCCAAAATTAAATTTAAAAAAGTGACCTCAAAGTCAGGCTAGATCTTGGACAATAGACACTTGGTTTCTGAACCAGACCACTGTAAGCAGACATGCCCAGTGTTTTCTGTAATCCAGATTCTGAGATGTAAATTGCACACACCTGACTCAGGAAGGCAGGTCCAGGAGGTGCATATTTGTAGCATGAAAACAGGGAGTTATTAGTGTTGCTACAGTCAGCTGGCCGGCTGGACACACTTAGGTGTTTCCCAAGGCCACATGACTGTCAGAGAGGCCTGTGGATGGGCAAAAGCGGTTTTGGACTCCTGGCTCTTCTTGGTGCTCTTGGGAAGTAGTCCAGTTTGATAAAGGGCGTAGGCACCACTGAACTTTTATTGTTAGGACATTATCTCCCTTTGAGGGAGGTGGCTGTGTAAGTTAGACTTCCTGAGTTCTCCCTGGCAGCTTATCAACCCCTGTTTTCCCCATCTTTTCTTTGCCTGCGTTTTCCTTTCCCCCTACTCTTCTCTTTCCTTCCCTCAGCTTTCTGGACCAGATGAGTGAGGGTATCCTCTGGCCTCAGCTTTGGTCTTCAGCCTTTTGATGTGCTGGGGTTACAGTGTGAGCCACCACACCCAGATCCTGGCCTACACGTCTGCAAAGACTGGTTAAAACCAAAACCAAAACAGGGAAACCTTACAACAAGGTCTCATAGCAGCCACACAGGCCCTAAAAAAAGAAGCGAAATGGTAAGCAGCGTAGCCATTACCTTTAGTCATAAAGGAACTAAACCCACAGCTCACGCCTCACTCGCCACAATTCTGAGAGAAGTTTCCATGTGCAGTGCAGACTCCAGGCTGTGTTCCCCTGAGCTCCTTCCCAGGAACAGGATAGCTGTAGCACACTCCCTGTGAACAGTTGCTGTAGAGTTTGCCTTTCTTCTGCTTGAGGAACTGGGAGCTGGAAATACAGGGGTTTAGATAGTAGTGAAAGCAGTTTCTTTCTTTTTTTCGGTTTTCTTTTTCTTTTTTTTTTTTTTTTTAGACAAGGTCTTACTCCCAGGTCTTACACCTATTTTGCTATCCTTCTACATCAGACATCGAGTCCTGGTATTATAGGCGTGTGCCACCACACAAGGGAATGCAACACACAGCAGCTTCACAGTGTTTTTACCTGCCTCTAGCTAATGAATGAATTCTTGGGCCTTTCACTAGCTGAGCTCCACCCAGAGGCTTTCAAACCGAAACCACTAGCTTGTTTGAAGTGGGTTGTGGGCTGGGGGATAGTTTAATAGTAGAACACAAGCTTGGTGTTCATGGAACCCTGGCTTGACAAGTAGCACAGCAAAAGAAAAAGGGAAAGAGAAAAAGAAGGAAGAGAGAGAGAGAGACTAGCAATAATCATTAATTAGAAGAAAAACAAAACAAAACACTAGTTGAGTGTAGCAGCATTGTGCCCTTATTGCTTCCAGCTCCTCAGGAGACAGAGACACTGAGATTGCTTAGTCCAGTGCTCCAAGACAGCCTGGGAGACACAATGAGGACCATCTCAGTGAAGAAACAAAGAGCAAAACGAGCAAAGCCAGTACAGTAGGAACGGGGCACATTGCTGTGTATTCTTTGGAAGGACTAACTTAGTGCGTAAGCATCTTCAAGTCTGAAGTATCGGAGCATCCTTAGAGAAGAGGTAAGATGGGACTGGAAATAGTTCCCTGTCGTCGATTTCCTCAAGCAGACTCAAGCTGCATCTAGCCTACGACCTAAGAAAAGTCAGGGGTATTTTGAGCAGAAATAAGGGGGACTGTCTAGATTTACAGCACGAATGTTTCTCTCCTAGCACTGAGCTGACAGGTAGATCAGGAAGCCAGGGAACTCAGAAGGTGCCACTGCTGACTGTTTGTGTCATTGCTTCTTGTTTTCCAAAGCTTTCGTATATGGTGGACACCTCCTCACCATTTCTGCTGATTGGGCTTGAGTAGCCTTCCATTAGGAGAGAAATACAATACATTCAGCGTATTATAAAAATGGATTCCAGCCGTGATTGCAGGTGTGTGGAAGTGTGAGCAGAACAGAGGATATTTCTGTTCCTTCTATTTCTTTAAAGTCCCAAATTCATTTCATTGTACTGAAACCTTTGACTTCCTGTAGAGCCTTTGCTTTCTAATGGCCTGATGGAGAAAGGCACATGTTTGGGGTTTCCTGGTGAAAAGGCACTACTGAGCACCCCAGCCTTCAGTTCACACTCTGGGAAGGAAAGGCGGAGAGCTGAAGGTCTAGATAAGATCTCCCGACTCTTTCTTGCACTTTCTCTTTCTAGCTTTCCCCATTTCCCCTTCTCATATCCCTCAGTTCAGGCTGTAACTTATATGGTCTGTTTTCCAACCTAAACCACCAATGACTAACTGCTAAGGATTTCAAAATGAGTCCTTAAACAATTTTAGCTGGCCCAGAAATGGACACAATTTTGATAAGTGACAAAGTAAAGCTGATACGCCCATTTCAAAGGCGTGGGCAATAGGCCAGGAAAGCTGCACCCAGGGACTTGGTGGAAGCCCTGGGGGAAGCCTGGGTAGGTGCTGCACTTTGGACCCCATCCTTCTGTTGTAACAGGTGGGGTCCCAATAGCAAATATTTGCTTAAACTCCTCTTGTAAACACTGTTACCCTCAGTAGGATGTGCTCTATAAAAATGATGGCAGTTTTTTTTATAGACATTACCAAAATATTTGTGAATCCTATTTGTTCTTTATCAAGGATGACTAGTTTGATTGGCATGGAGGTGGGACTAGCTTTGGCAAAGGTCGGTGATTACAGGGGTCAGGAAGTGAAAAACAGTCCCAGATTGCATGGGTCCCAGGTCTCTGCAGGCTGAGGTTAGGGCCTAGTGAGAGAGCCTTGTAAACTTCAGGGAATCCCAGCTGGAGAGGCATGGCCTAAGAGCGGGTCTTTCTTTCTTTGTTATTTAGTTTTGCTTTGATAGTTTGGGTTTTGCTTTGTTGTTTGTTTTTTGAGGCAGGATTTTGCCAGACTTCAGGCTCACAATCCTCCCGCCTACCCACTCTCCTTAGTGCCTGGATTACAGGCTTGATTGCAACATTCTAATTTTTCTACCCTCCCTTGCTGCATTTGATAGTATTTTTTATCTCATGTCATATGATTTTAAGTTTTAGCTTGTCCCTCTGTCTTCCCCTCCTTACCTACCTACCTTCCTCCCTCTGATTTGTCCCTCCCTTCTCCCTACCCTTCTCGGTACTTCCTCCTGCATCAGCCTCCCAAGTAACAGGATGCTTGGCTGTGCCACTGTGTCCCGCTCTCTTTTAATTTTTTTAAATTAAAATTAAAAATTACAAATGTGCACATTAATGGAGTAGTCAACACATGAAAACCCTGTATAAAGTTTAAATCACAACACATATAGTTCCTCAAACACCTATCATTTCTTTTCAGAAAAAAATTAAATGCTTTCTTCTAGCTTTTGAAATAGACATCCGTTATTATCACTAGTCATCGTACCGCGAATGGCACCTAGAGTGTCTCGCTCTCATCTGCTTGTGGCTTTGGACACCTAAATCCTCCCATCTCTCTTCTTCCCCTCAGTCTCCCTAGACTCTAGTCCCCTGGACTCTCGACTCTGCTGAAATCAACCCTTTTAGGTTTCCTGGATGAGTGAGATCATGCCAAACCTCTCTGTGCATGGCTTGCTTTGCTTAACATAGTGAAAAGCGATGCCCTAAACGCCAAAGCAACTGGCGTGAGGAAAGAATCACACTAAAGCAAAGTGGATCTAGTGACATAGAAACAGCCACCTCAAAAATGTCCATACCTGTGATCAGGGCCCTTCTGGATGTGGATCTGGAGGAGCGTTTGCAAGAGCAGATGCGCAGCAAGGAAAAGCTGAAAGAGGACAGAACATTTCGCAAATAAAATCAAGCAAGTGTGAATGCACAGAACTGAATCACAAGCACACAGGATTTGGTGGGAGACAAAGGCTGACAGGCAGCACGGAGAAATGGTCCATTTGAAAGGATGGCCCGATCCTGACACTTTAGTAATGTGGCCTAATTTAATATTGCTTGAGGACATAGGCACTAGAATAATATTTTTTCATCGCTGTGTATCACTTAGTTCTTTTATTGAAAAGACGCTTTTTAACCTATTGAAACACCATGAACGTGGTTCCGCAGTCAAGAACACATGCTGCTTTTTCAGACAACTCAGGTTCAGGTCCTAGCCCACACATCAGTCAGCTCACAACTGCCTGCAACTCCAGTTCAGGAGTGTGGGGACTTCACCTCCAACTTCCATGTACCTTTATGAGCGCATAGCCCCTTATCATTAAAAAGTAAAAATCAAAACAGGTCTTAAAATATTTTTTCCTCAAAATTTTAGAGCAACATTGAGAATAGACACAAACCGCTCATTAAAACTCCTGAGAGCCAAATGAAAATGCGGCCCCCAGATCTTTCTTTTTCTCTCCTCCAGCATCCAGTTCTTCCTCAGCCAGTTAATTGTAAATGTTAGTAGAAGAGTCCAATATGGAAGGAGGCAGTGTTGCGTGTGTAGATGTGTATAAAAGCCTGAAGTCCAAAGTACAACAACCAGGAGCTCATTTCTATGGCTTGGTTGCCCTCAGAAATGGTTGCCAGGCTCCATTTACCAGAAAGTCACAGGGGTATTGTTGCTTATTAGCCAAAATACAAGTGCTGGTTGCCAAGGGAAGAGACCAGACAGATCGCCCCAGGGCCTCTGCTGGAGTCTGGTGGTCAAACAGTGCAGACACACCTCTTGCAGAAGCCCTTCCTGCCATTAGTGAAGAAGTTTGATGTGTCTTCTTTAATTATGTGCCTCCCAAGCATCTTGTATATTTGCCATTCAGCACTTAGAATATTGTGAAAATTACCTGCATAAGGACAGTCTCCACAGCTGGTTGGACAATGAATGATGCAAACAAACCACCCCGTTTTGACTAGCCGGTTTTGACTGCCTTAGGGTATAGGAGATGCCCAGTTAACCTAGTCCATTTCTCTCTTTCTATTTTCTCTTTCTTCTTCCCACTTGATGACTTTGTTAGTGCTGTATCAACTTCTAGGTTAATTCCTTATAACTGGACACTCCCAGCCTACTTAATAAGTGCATGAATTCTCCCAGTGGTATATCAGCTTTTGTTTTTTGTTACTTGACTTTTATTTGTTAAATTTAAGGAAGGATCTCTTGTAATCAAGGCTATTTTAGAACTTGCTATATAGCCGAGGCTGACCTTTAACTCATGATCTTCCTGTCTCCACTCCTTGAGAGCTGGTATTACAGGCATTTGACATCATGCTTGGTCATTGGATTGTGTGTGTCTCTCTCTGTGTAGGGGGTGGGTCTCTATTACGTAGGTCTGGTTGCCCCAGAGCTCACTATGTAGAGCAGGCTGGCATGAAGTTCATAGAGATCTACCCATCTGCCTCTGCTTCCCAGTGCTAGGATTACCCAGGCTGTGAATTGTCTTTTTTTTAAATTAATTCTCATAACCTTCAATTTCTCCAAGATAAAATACATTTATATAAAACAAGCAAACAAAAATATAGATCATTGTGTGCAGGGTCCTAAATTCTTTAGATAAAAAAGAAACTTGAACTCTGTGCAGTGACTTTATACAAGAGGTAAGGCTTTAAGATTCTCTTTTCTGATAGTCTTTGAGGCTAGTTAAATGTAACTGAGTGTCAAGAAAAGGAAATGGCATGAGAGTTTATTATTGGCTATACATTCTCCTCAGAGGCAAGCTGTATATGATACTGCTATAGAGTAAATCAGGCAATCCCTTTTGCACTATTTAAATACAGTTCTATTAAAACAACTTTACACTTATATTCAAAGTAGGGTTTTTTGCAGGTGTGTGTGACATTTAGAAAACGTAACCCAGCTTTATGGATAGTTTTTTTATGAATGGCTATAAAATATATAGTAAAATTATGCAATATAGTTACTAATTATGTGTTATAGTTCAGGAATTTTATTTTAGATTTAAATCACATTTTAAGCTTTGCAGAGAAATGAATAAAATTGTACCACTTTTGAATCTTGTGCTTGGCCTGGGCCTTAATAAGTGCCAAAGCAGTGACTTCTGTTAAGTTTAATGCTAGAGAGGATGTGAGCATGTGACCATGTGGGTAATGTGTGTGGGTTCATGAGTGTCACATGTATAATGATGCATATCTCATAATGATGTACTGTATATCACCATATATAACTATATGTATATGTGTATGCTATGTTTACATATGTATAAACATAAATACACATATATAAAATCATTTAGGGCTTGTAATAAGGACACTAAAAAAAGTTCTAGCATCTTTCTTTCTTTTTTTAAATTTCTTGCCTTTTGGGGCCAGGGTTTTTGCCCAGACTGGCTTTGAATACCCATGCCTCCTATTTCAGCCTACTGAATGTGTGGCTTCTGAGTGACTGCCACCATTCCTTGCTCTATGCTGACTGTACAGACTAGGAATTCTGGGCTTCTAGAAGGCAGGCAGCTCAGAGATTGTTTCTGAAGCAGGATTTGAATCACTGTCAGCTCGATTTTGAAATATTCATTTTTCAACATGTAATTTCATTAGAATCCTCTAAAAAATTTTCTTCTTTCCTAAGAATTAGTTTTGATCAGTGGGGAGCAGAGAGGTAGAAGGAAGTTGAAAATGGCATGGGGCATTTTGACTTAGAAGATTTTAGAAATGAGACTGAAGCATACCCACGATGGAGGAAAATATCACAACTGGCATGACCAATGGTTTGAGAGCATTGAATCAGGCCTTCTTTTACTCTCAGTGTAAACCTGTGTAGCTGAAACTGTTCTGCACAAAGTTAGGAGATAGAAACAAACAAGCAAAAAACACCTTACTTCCATCCCAGGCAGAAGGAGTGGAGATAGAGATTTACTTCAACGGTTGCTATAGGTTTATGGAACCTGTTCTCCATAAGGGAATCAGGGAATTTAAGATGGTGGGAGTTCCTTTTATTAGGCTGAAGTGACATGTTCTAGCCTGCTGCAGCCTGGTCCTGCAAGGAGGAGGCCAACGAAGTAACTTCTCTCTCTGTTTCTGGTAAATGTGATCGATTTTAACCATGTTATGAAAGTGCACCTGTCTTTTGTGCCTATCAATGTTCTATCTAGATTTAGACTTCTAATAACATGTGAATATCTATCAATCTTTCCCAGAAACTTGTTTTGAATATTTGAAAATTTAAGAATCAGCACTTTAAAAAGCCAGTACCTGCTTGTCTAGGATACACAATGTACTGAGACAGAGAAGGGAAAATTGTCTTAAGCTGTTTTCAAGTCATTTGGGAAATAAAATGCGAAGTTCCATGCCTAATATCCATGCTTGCTTTTCTTCCTATGTCCCTTAAATTTGATCCCCAACCAACTATAACTAAATAGGTTTGTTCAGGGGCATTTGTAGGGTGGGAAGTAAGAAGGAAGCGCAGAAAATTGGTAAGAAATCAGCAAAAGCACCCCTACCCCCTAAAAGGCCCAAAGCAACATATACCAGTTCCAGTTCATGAGAGCTGAAGAAACCAGGAAAATCAAAACTGTGGACAAAGCTGGTACGCTAAGAGGTGAAGAAGTCTTGGTTTTAGTTAAGACACAAATGAGTTGCTCTCTGTGTTCTCTGTGTTCCAGAAGGACCTCTCTCAACTTGATTTCAGCGTTAGATCTCGTTTCCTCTGAGGAGCACTGGCTGAGCATGTCCTGTTTACCAAATGCAACTGGGAGCTATTGACCTAGTGTTAGCGATGGACACATGAACAGGATGACCTGAGATGAAAAGTTACAGCAGAAATGTTTCTTTACTAACAAAAATATTCCTAAGTCAAAGGTACATACATGTCTCTGTGTTTACTCGATATAGGAGAAGCAAAGATTCTAGAAAAAAGGATGTAATTCTAGATCTTGCCTTCGTGTGACAGGACAAGCTACTGTGTATGCACACAATATTGGTGTGATGGCTATTCTTGGTTGTCAGCTTGACTACATCTGGAATTAACTAAACCCCGAGCAGCTGGGTACACCTGTGAGAGATATTTTCTTAATTAAATCATTTGAAAAGGGAAGACCCACTTCTAATCCAGATCTTTTGAAGTGGGAAGATCCGCCTTTAATCTGGGTCACACCTTCCGCTGGCAGTTTATACAAAGGACATGATAGAAGGAGCTCTTTCTCCTTGTCTGCTTGCTCTAGCTCTTGCTGGCGAGTCCATTCCTTCACTGGATTTAGAGCCTACTTCTTTGGGATGCCAGCATATACTGAAGACCAACTGAGACATCAAGTCTCACGGATTGAACAATTTATGGATTTCTGGGCTTTCCATTGGTAGATAACTGTTGTCGGACTAGCTGAACTACAGCCCATAAGCCACTCTAATAAATCCCATGTATACACATGTTCATTCCGTCTTCTCTGTTCCTCCGCAGTACCCTGACTGATACAGCGGGCATTGAACTTGCAATGCAGTTTCTTGAAGGCCAAACAAGGGTTGCGAGTGGATTACTATCACTGGACTCAGCCATGGTTATTGAGCTAATACTATTTTGTTGTGTTTACATAAAACCATGGAAAATAATTACATCTCAATATAAGATCATAGAAAGCACTAGGATTTTATACTGTGGTTTTACTAAATACGTGTTTGGTCATCCAGAGTAACCAGATATTTGGCCTTTGCCGGGGGGGGGGGAGAATGTTGCTTGTGTTTGTCTCTTCTCGTTAAGAGACCTTGACATCACATATAGTCTAATATTTTGATGTTCAAGGTATGAACATCACACTGACAGTCTATGGTGTTCAAAGTAAGATCTGGCATCACATATTGTCAATTTGAATTTGTGTGTATCATGCCAAATTTGATGCCAGAGTCTTTAAAGCATTCTTTATTCAGAAAAAAAAAACAAACCTTTCTGAGGAATTTTCATCCATGTATTAGTCATCTTCCATTCATGCATTTTTCTGATATGGCTAGTCTCAAACCCCTTCAAGATCTAGCTGGCAAAGACTCTGCCGTCCTTGGGATATTCTCCTGTTTCCTTTAGGAATTTACCATTACAGAGCCTGATGCCGTGTATAGCTCACTTGGCACCTCCTTCTGTGTCTGAATGTCTGTACCCCAGAATCAATCCATTTGAAGTGGAATCTACAAAGCCACTGGCAAACGGCATTGGCGGGGTAGCTTTGCAGTGATTGGGTCATCAAGATTGGGTCTGCCTTCATGAATGGATTAATTTATCTATGGCAGTGCTTCTCAACCTTCCCAATGCTGTGACCCCTTATTGCAGTTCCTTTTGTTGTGGTGACCCCAACCATAAAATTATTTTTGTTGCTACTTCACAGCTTTAATTTTGAAACAGTTATGAATCATAATGTAAATATCTGATATGCAGGATGATCTTAGGCAACCCCTGTGAAAGAGTCATTAGACCCCCCCCCCAAAAGGGATCTCAACTCATAGGTTAAGAATTACAGATCTATGAGATAGTGAATTATGGTTCAAAGTAACTTTGCTAAAGAAGCAAGTGTCTCAGGCATGCTTGTTCTGTATTCCCTTATAATGCTGCCTGCCTTGTGATGATACAGTAAAAAAACAGCTTTGCGCAGGTGATCAGAGCTGGACATTGCTGGACATGCTCTTGGGCATTTCAGATTCTAGAACCACAGGACAAATAACTGTTCTGATTAGCTTTACTTGTTAATCTGACATGGTCTAGATTTACCTGAGAGTATAACCTCAGTTGAGGAATGATCTGAACATGTCTGTAGGGGATTGTCTTGATGGTTATTGATGCAGAATGGCCCAAACCACTGTGTGTGTGTGGGGGGGGTACCATGCATTGGCAGGTGGTTCTGAACTGTCCAAGAAAGCTAGCTGATTATAAGTTTGCCTGCAAACCAGGTCGCAAGCAGCATCCACCATGATCTGCTTGACTGTGATCCAAGATCTGTCTGGGATAGCAAACAGGTCTGCCTCAAGTTCCTGTCATGACTTCTCTCATCAATAGAATGAGATCTGGAATGGTAAGCTAAAATAAATCTCTCTTCCTACCCTAAGTTGCATTTTGTCAGAGTACTTTATCATAGCCATAGAGAGAAAACAGGACCCACAACCCTTTACTCTCTGTAAATTATCTGGCCTCAGCTATTCAGTTACAACAATAGACAATGAACAAAGCTTTTGAACTCGCCTTGGCCCTTCTCTTGACACTTCCAGGAATGGTGGCATGTTCTTGGAGCTGGCTGACTCAGTCCCAAGGTTCTTCCCCAGCGTTATCTACCTTAGTAACACTCTCTGTGTACTGCCTTGTTCTCTCTCCTTATCAAGCAGCATTCATGCAACCATCTTTGTTTCCAAGCATTTCTTATTTCATCTTCTTTCATGTTTTCTGGGAAACACACCCACATCTTGCAAATCTGTTAACTTGATTTCATTCTCCCCAGTTTTGTAAAGCCTTGTTTTGGCTAGGAAAATGTTGTATAGTGTCCCTTGTCTCCTGGGGGTGATTCATCAATGGAATGTCCCTGGTTTTCCTTGCTGGACTATGAAAGTCTAGTTATGCCCACTGGGAATTTTTGTAACTTCTTGTCAACTCTGAGGCCATAGAAATGCCAGGCTTATTTCCTCATTTCAATGATCTTGGAACTACTCCCTCCTCCCCGCCCCCAATAACCAAGTTTTAGAGTGGATGCCAGTAGAATGATTTCACTTTCTTTTTTCATTTTGTTTGGGAGACAGGGTTTCCTGAAGCTCAAGCTGACCTAGAACTCACTATGTCACCTTAGATCTTTGATCCTTCTGCCTCCATCTCCCCAGGGATTGGATGAGAGGTTTGGTGGTCTTCCTCTCGTTAATAAAGGAATTCAGAAATGGACTCAAAGAGGAGGCCAAGGACAATTGAATAGAATTTAAGATAAAAGACATCCCAGGTTAGTTGAAAATCCCTGTTATTGCCAGGAGGAGATGGTGTGGATAGAAAGAGCCAGCTTATTCAGCAGGGAAAGGGCATGCCCAAGAGTGGAAGGGGCTACTGAGCTGAAGAATGGGCCCCCAAAGCACCCAATCCTGGGTGTATTGTCCTTTATAGCCACCCCCTCAACCCACTCCCCTTCCTGGCCTTTGTTTCACTCGTGCTCTGATTTGATGATGTCAGGGAAAGAAGAGACACATCCTGTCTTCCTCTGCAAACTGGTTTGTTCCGTGCGTTAATCTTGATGTTGCCCTTTTCGCTCTGCGACTGGCTAGAATGACTTCTGACTCCAAATGTGTCTCTTTCTCCACCAAGATTTCCCCCTTTCAGATCAACAGGTCTCCCAACCAGGCTTCAGCCTTTCATCTTTCCTCCTCTACCCCACCCCACCCAACATGTGATAGTTCTTGAAGTTTTAGGAGCCAGGAAGCTGCTTCTGAAAAGTCACACTATCATGTTAATGGTGGTTTAGCAGGTTTCCCTGCCAAGATGTCTTTAGAAAACAAACACACACCTTTAAGTGGAAAATGAGTGTAGAGCCTGGGGGGAGTTTTGTGTGCAGAAGCATCTAGATGAGGAGTAAGTGAGAGGCTTAGACTTTTCTAGTTCCTCTCAGCATCCTGGATTTAGACCTGTATCTCCTTTACTGGGCATGTGAAACACTTCATTGTTCTCTCCATGTCAAGAGAGAGCTCACCTGCCTTCAGCCCTATCATTGTAGACAGCCCTGCAGAATTACCTAGAGTGTGGGTACTGTTGGACCTTTCCCATGACCTTGATGTTCTATAGAAAGAATTCTTGAAAGATTAGATTAGGGAGAATGACATCATTGAGGAGATGTCTTCAGCTCTTTCCACAAGCTCACAGCTGGAGAGGTTGTAGGCCCTAGTAGGGTGGGGAATCTACTGTCACTGTTTTGGTAACTGTGTATGTCAATCACATTGTCCTTCTGAATGTTTATGCTGGTACCCATAGAGCTGGGCTGCTCTCAGTCTCAGAGAAGCTTCTATTTGCAGCAAGCAGTCGTCAATGCAGAGACTCAACTGGTCAGAGTCCTGTGAATAAGTGGCTGTGAGTGCTCAGCCCTAAATGGGACATCTATATCAACATTCCTACCCTGCACTTAGGAGATGTCACAAAGAATATGACACCCACGGGGCGGGCCATAGTGCTGTGAGATGCTGTCTTTTACACATGACATGGCCATTGCTCCCATGAATTCATAATAGCTTTAGATACCTAGAGATCTGCATGAGATCAAGCCAGTCAGCATTCCAGTGTGCATGTGGGAGGGGCTCAAGAGGTCCTACCCCATACTGAAAGTTTATTAGCAGTTCTTGTCTGCTAGAATAAGAGTGAGGCCAAGAATTAGGGAGGTTGGGGAAGGTGTATGCCCATGCCCTGGTGAATGGTCCCATATCCATGCACACATGAGCACAGTAATTGGGTCCAGTGAGTAAGTGAGTATGTGTGGTGTATGTGGTGTGTGGTGTGGTGTGGTGTGTGTGTGTGCGTGTGTGTGTGTGTGTGTGTGTGAAGAGGACATGAAGTTGAGAGGGGGACCTGTTAGAGAGGAAAACATATTGTATAAGGGTCTGTGGGAATTGCAGGAAAGAAATAGGGATGGATAGGTTTAAAATACATTGTACATATGGATGAAATTTTCAAAGAATTAATACTATGGGAAGAGAGGGAAGAGCATCGGGAAAAATATCATTCTGAGGAGCCAGAGGACAGTCTGAGTTCACCCACTTTGTGTTTTTTCATACAGGCTTAAGAAGAACATTGAGTGTTTAGTGATTTAGCAAGATTTTACTGGACATGAAACTTTTTTTATTGATTTTATTGAGCTCTACATTTTTCTCTGCTCCTCTCCCTTCCTCTCCCCTCCCCTTCAATTTTCTCCCATGGTCCCAGTGCTCCCAATTTACTCAGGAAATCTTGTCTTTTTCTACTTCCCATGTAGATTAGATCCATGTATGTCCCTCTTAGAGTCCTCATTTTTGTCTAGGTTCTCTGGGATTGTGATTTGTAGATTGGTTTTCTTTGTTTTGTATCTAAAAACCACTTATGAATGAGTACATATGATATTTGTCTTTCTGGGTCTGGGTTACCTCACTCAATATGATGTTTTCTAAATCCATCCATTTGCCTGCAAATTTCAAGATGTCATTATTTTTTTCTGCTGTGTAGTACTCCATTGTGTAAATGTACCACATTTTCCTTATCCATTCTTCAGTCTAGGGACATTTAGGTTGTGTCCATGTTCTATCTATGGCAAACAATGCTGCTATGAACATAGTTGAACACATGTCCTTGTGGCACCATTGAGTATCCTTTGGGTATATACCAAAAAGTGGTATTACTGGGTCTTGAGGAAGGTTATTTCCCAATTTTCTGAGAAATTTCAATACTGATATCCAAAGGGGTTGTACCAGCTTGCATTCCCACCAGCAATGCAGAAGTGTTCCCTTTTCCCCACATTCTTTCCAGCATACGTTGTCATCGGTATTTTTGGTCTTGGCCATTCTTACAGGTGTAAGGTGGAATCTCAGAGTTGTTTTGATTTGCATTTCTCTGATGACTAAGAATGCTGAGCATTTCTTTAAGTGTCTTTCAGCCATTTTAGATTCCTCTGTTGAGAGTTCTCTGTTTAGGTCTGTATTCCACTTTTTTATTAGATTATTTGCTCTTTTGATGACCAATTTCTTGAGTTCTTTGTATGTTTTGGAGATTAGGCTTCTGTCTGATGTGGGATTGGTGAAGATCTTTTCCCATTCTCTAGGCTGCCATTTTGTCTTGTTGATCATATCCTTTGCTTTACAGAAGCTTTTCACTTTCAGGAGATCCCATTTATTAATTGTTTCTCTCAGTGTCTGTGCTGCTGGGGTTATATTTAGGAAGTGGTCTCCTGTGCCAATCCGTTCAAGCTTACTTCCCACTTTCTCTTCTATAAGGTTCAGTGTGGCTGGCTTTATGTTGAGGTCTTTGATCCATTAGGACTTGAGTTTTGTGCATGGTGATAGATATGGATCTATTTTCATTCTTCTACATGTTGATATCCAGTTATGGACACGAAACTTTCCCTGAACTCCTTTAACTCATGAATTCTGGCATAGCAGAAAAACTTAGTGCTCAGGGGTAGGTACACAACTCCCATGGCTTAGTGAGATATGGGAAGAGGACTAATTAATAGAAATAAATATATCTTAAGTGTCATCTTTTGCAAATAATTCTCTGGATGCCTCGTATTGTCCATAATCTATTTTGTCTGTAGCACAGTTGCATAGCTTATCTGTGAACACTTTTCATTTTAACCTGGTAAGAAGGTGGACTCAAGGCAAATGACCCTGGAATTGGTGGTCTCCACTGAGAGTTCTGTTCAGTCCAGGTGCTATAACAAGAATTTTAAACACCTGAGAGGAATTTTCCTTTCACTATCTTCAAGGCACAAAAGGAAAAGAAAATATTGAAGCATTAAAAGACCACTGTTCCTTTCTCACACTACAGGTTCGGAGGGTTTTGCCTTGCCAGTATGTAATCTGTCCTAAGATGTCTGTGCATTCCTATGTCTCTGACTGCAGAACGGCTTCTTGTTCAGACATTTTCTAAGGGCATCAAAGGGCAAGTAGAGAACTACAATGCAAGCAGCATTTGTGGCAGGCTTTTAGCCACAGAGGAGAAAGCTAGTAGAGAATTATTTGCTAAAACCACAAGACAAAGTGTGATCATAGTGTCCATATGTCCTTCCATTATAGAAGGAGAGGGTGGTGCTAATCCACTGAAGCCCTTCCTTTGATGTGTGCTGATCTTTTCTTTAAGAAGGAGGTCTCTTACACAGGTAGGGGTTAGCATGTCACCTGCCAGGACAAGCCCAGAGGCAGCATGACTTGGTGTTTGCTGATCGATGACTCTTTGGAGTTCTGAGAACTCAGACTCTGTAAGAGTGACTCCAAAAGTTGGGATGTGTGGCTCTGCCCTGGATTCCACCGCTCAGTAGAGAACTGTGACTTCTTCTTCGTTCTCTGTGACTCGACATCCCCAACGCTTACTTGCTTTTCCTCAGCCTTGAATGCCCAGAATCGAGTTGTTGGCAAATCGCCCTTCACACCCCAGCTTTTCAGTCTTTTCTCTCATTCTTGCTGCTTCCCTTCAGCATCCAAGAACAACAGTGTAATGATTCATCAGCCCCACTTCCTGCAAGTCATCATTTTCCCACGGTGAGTGACGGTTTACTCTGGGGGAAGGAGGAAGAATGTTGACTGGATTTTTTTTTCCCCTGCTGACAGAGAGCTAACTTGGAGTGAGTACTTTGTCTGCATCTCCACCGTCATCTCAAAAAGCAAGGTTAAAAGTATTTTAATTTGTGAAACCAAGACTCCTGAAGTCCGTGTTATCTCTAGAGAATGAGATTATGATAATCCCAATGCATATTTTGCTTAAAAATTTTAATGGCGATTTTCTAATTTCCTTCTTTAGTTTGACATGGGATGACTGCTTGTGCATTACAGAAGCCAAGGGGCTGGAAAGGTCCCTGCTGTATCCCCATCCTACAGCTGAGAAAACTTGAGACCCAAAGATCTTACATGATTTGTCTATTTCTACAGAGCTGTTCAGTGGCAGACAGGTTAGGGCAGGGATCAGCTAACTTTGGCTATAATTTTTCCTAACTGTGGATGATAAATAGACCTAAGCTTATATGGACAAGGAAGGAAGTCCATGGATTAGTGGTCGAGGGAGACCGTGGCTGGTGTCAGATGGGTCTGAGTGTGACTGACCCTGGGAGGAGTGTGTTGCCTTTTGAGTTTTCTCTGAGAGCCCATCTTCATTTTTACAGAGGAAAATGGGGAAATCTTGTCTATTTCATAATATGTGTTGTAAGGACAGGTGAGAAGGCGCTCAGGTCGAAGCACACAGTAGGTGGTTGATAGTAGCTTTAATTAGTACAGAAGACTCGGTAGCATGCTCTCTGGCTCCCTGGCCCTTCCTTGCACCCATTTCTGGTCTAAGCTAGGCTGCCAGAGGGCTTTCTCAGGCTGAATTTCCTTTGAAATTTGCATCTGAGTTGTCTCATTTCCCTGAAGCCCTGTCACACGCTCTGAGGTTGCTACAGAGCAAGATCTGAAACCCCGGCCAGGGAAGTCCCGTGGAGAAGCCCTGCCTTCTCTTGTGGACTTTGTATCTTTTCCAGAGAGCCGCCTCTCTGGGATGGTGGCTCCCAGGCTGCTGATTGCGGACCCAAGCGGTGCAAAGCAGGATGGTGGACAAGGTGGGGGTGGGGTTGGCTCTGCTCCTGACCCCATGACGTTTCAGCACCTCTTCAAATGCGCTTTCCCTTTCACCTTCCTCCCTTTCCCTTAGCAGTGAAAATTTAGAGGGTTCTGTGGTTCTTAGGAGACACCGGGACTGTACAGTCTGTGTCCTCACTTCCTCTACACATCCCAGGGGTTTCCTAAGGCAGGTTCTTTGCCCAGCACCACGGCTGATTCCTTCCCCTGTGATGGGGAATTGCCACATAGATGCATGCTTCTTCAAATTCTCTTTTGAAGTCTCATTTGCAAAAATATGATTCTGGTGTTTAGATTTATTCATTTTTTTCAGTGTTTTGTGTAATTTAAATGCCATATGTCTAACACAATAAAATAGTCAATTTAATTAAATGGGTTTCTTTTATTATAGTGTATGTGTTTGTATCTCTGTGTTTGTATAAGTGTGTTTGTATAAGTGTGTGTTTGTATATGTCTCTGAGTGTATGTTTGTATGTGTGCATACGTGTGATGTGTCTATGTCTGTGCATATGCATATATAGATGTGTGTATGTGTTTGCATGGTATGTGTGTATATATGGGTATGTGTGTTCCTATATGTAGTGTGTATGTATGTGTGTGTATTTTTGCACTTTGTGGTGTATATGTATGTGTGTATATGTATATGTTTTTGTATTGCATGTGTGTGTGGTGTATGTGTCTGTGTGTTCAGTGTACATGTATTATGTATGTGTATATCTTTATGTGTTGTATGTGTGTATTCTTATATGTGTGTGGTATGTATTTATGTGTGTACATGTGGTATATATGTATGCGTGTATAAGTTTATGTATGTGTGAGCCTATGTAAGGTTATATAGATGTGTGTATATATTTGTGTATGTGTGTTGGCAGAGGTTTCTGTCCCACTTGGTCCTGCAATAATCACACAGAAACTATTATTTGCAAGACTCTTTGGCCAATAGCTTAAGCATACTTCTAGCTAGCTCTTATATCCTAAACTAACCCATCTCCATTAATCTGTGTATCGCCTTGCTTACTGGCAAGGTTCTGGTGTGCTCCAGCAGAGGTGTCTGTCTCCTGCAGGCAGCTACACGACTTCTCATTGACTCTGCCTTATTTCTCCCAGCATTCAGTTTAGTTTTCCTGCCTAGCTCTATTCTGCTAAGCCACTGGCCAAAACAGATTCATTCATTAATCAATAAAAGCAACACATAAACAGAAGGACTTCCCACATTATATGTGTGTGCCTATGTGTGTGTGTGTGGTGTGTATGTGTGTGTGGAATGTATAGTGTGTTTGTGGTATATATGTATGTTGGTAGGTCTGTAACTGTGTGTGTGTATTTGTTTGTATGGTATATGTGTATCTGTATGTGTGTGCATCTATGCATATATGGTATGTATATGTTTGCTTCATTTTGTCACCAGGGAATTTCCCTCTTGAGGGTATGTCACAACACAACTGACCCATCTATAGCACATTAAAAAAACACAGCTTTGTGTTAAGTGCTTTGGAAGGACATTGAGTAACATTAAATATTGCAAAAGCAAAAAGGAGGAAACAGGACCTGAGTGACAGCTCAGCTGGAGAGTGTTTGCCTAGCAGCAGGGAGCCCCAGTGATCCTAGCACTGGATAAAGTAGACAAGATGGTTTATGCCCCAGTACCCAAGGCACAGACACAGGAGAACCAGAAATACAAAGGTCATCCTTAGCTACGTAGTGAGTTTAATACCAACCTGGGATACATGAGACCCTATCTCAAAGTGAATAAAAACTAACTAATCAATTAAAATAAAAATAAAATGAGAAAGGGACATACAGGCAACCTATCCTTTTATTGTGATAACTGGTTTTCTTTTAGATGGTAACTAATTTGAGGTTTTTTTTTTTTAAACATGGGCTGTAGTTTCACGAGAGTCTGATTAGAGTTGTATTTACAAAACCGTCAGCAGAGTTTTCCTGTGCCATGGACACTCCCAAATAATTACTTAGGAACTTAATATTAATTGTAAATGCTTGGCTGATAGCTTAGGCTTGTTACTGACTAACTCTTATAACTTAAATTAATAGATTAACTATTAATATATGTGCTCCCATGAAACTTGTGACTTTATCTGTCCTCCAGTATGTCTTGCTCCCTCTGTGTCTGCTGGTGTCTCCTCTGATTCCACCCTTCTTCATCCCAGCATCCTTAGTTTGGTTGTCCTGCCTATGCTTCCTGCTGGCTACCAGCCAGTCAGCTTTTTATTAAACCATTCTAGTGACAAATCTTTACAGTGTACAAAAGGATTATTACACAGAAAAAAAATTCAAAACAAAGCCCAAGTGTCTCTCAGCACTTGGGAGGTAGAGGCAACATTGTGAATTTGAGGTCAACCTGGGCTACATAGCAAGAGCTTATTTCAAAGCAAGGAAAGGCACCAAGCACCCATGGCCTTAATTCACTTTGCAGGCTTGCCCACGTTTCTAATCTCCTATGGGTTTTCTTCCCAGGCCTACAATGAGCAAGTAACCTGAACTCCAGTTGTTCCTGCCATCACCCCCAGGAGCTGAGACTACAGGCATGCTCTATCATGCCTGAGATAGGCTCTATTTTTTGTAACTTCTTTTTTAAGTGTTTTTTAATTAGCATATGCTATTTGTAGATAATGTTGGGTTTTATTATAGCATTTTTATACATGTAAATAATGGATTTAGATTATTTTCTCTACACACACGTGTGTGCATGCACACACATACACACATGTGTTATCCTTTCTTGTCATCCTTCCATTCTTGTTTATTCCCCTCTTTCCACAAAACTACTTTTACGTTTCATGTTGCATGTGTGTGTTCCTTTATGTGTGTGTGTATGTGTGTGCATGGTGTGTGTGTGTGTGTTTGTGACCCATGAGTTTTATTCCAGCTGTTTATAGATAGGATCATGTGTACCTCACCAATGGCTACATCATTGAAGATTTCTCTCCTTCCCCATGTTAACTATTATCTGTGTATAAATCCTGAGGGAGGAGCAGAAACCCACAAACCCTGCCTCCATCCATGACAGAGTGGAAAACTTGCCTGGGTAATCATAGTGTGCTCTCAGAGCTTCTTGGGTGTCCAGAACTGGTGCAGCTGGGTCATGTGGTACCTCTATTTTTAGTTTTTTAAGACTGCTCCACACTGATTTCCATAGTGGCTGCATGCATTCACATTCCCTCCATGAGGCGATCGGTTCCGCTTTCCCCACATCTTGGCCAGCATTTGTTGTTTGTTGAGAAACACATTTCTGATGGTTTTACACAAAAACTGAAAATTATTGTTCATGCAGCTAAAAAATGCCAGGCTGACTTTGGCTGAAATGAAAATTTCTAGCAATGCTTCTTATGATTTTTGCCCTTCTCCATGTTTCTGCTTTACCATTTCCCCCTGGCTTCTATTTTTAGACAGACTTGCTCACATAGTGGCAAAGATGGCCATCTGCAACTGGTGGCTTAAATTCTGTTAACTTGCGAAGGCCCAGATGGAAAGCATATGCTTTTAAAAAACCAATTGGCCCAGCTTGAGTCATGGGCTTCCCCTTGGAGCCAGCTGGTGAGGCAAGCCTCCATCCAAACCATATGGATTGAGATGGGGCTTCTCCAAGAGAATGAATGTGTTCTACCAGAAGGGGAATGTAGTCCTGAAAGACCCAAGGGTGACCACGACTATTGAGTGGGTTGGCCTTCTGCTGGTAAGAGAAGCACTCTGCAGACCATAGTAACACAGTCCGGGCCTGCTCAGTTTCAGGAGCTTGCAGAATTTTGGAGTTACACTGCTCTACCATTAAGCTTGAAAGGCTCCCACACAAATACTGCTCTAGGGTGTGGCATAAATTGATATTGAGGATTGGAACTCTGGGGCCTTGTATCATCTGCTCCATGGAGGGAGGTCAGGTGGAAATAAAGCTTCGGTGTGTCTGATGAATAAATGAACTAAGCAGCACTGACTGGGGATGCAATGCTTGCACTGCATGAGGGGTTACAATAGTCATTGTCTTTCATTCTCCCTGTGTTCCTCCATGGATAAGCCTGCTGAGTCTGCTCTAGGAACAAAGTGAGCTCAGGACTGAGTATCCACAAGTACGGGAAGAAGAGTCTGCTTGGACTTTCCCAGAAGTCTTAGGGATCATCTCATCACTGGGGGTACAGAGCATGCTTAACTGAGTCTGACTTCTACATGAGTGCTGGGGATGCAAACTCGGTTCCTCTTCCTTAAGTGGCAAACCCAGCTCCTCTCTTGTTCACTCATAGTCTGATGAATAACTATGATTCCTAAAGATAGTGTCCTTTCCTGGAATGGTTCCATGTTGTATCTCCACAACAACATGGGTTTCCATGGCAGCTAAGGCAGGTGAGAAAGATGTCTGGAGGGTATCTTGTCAACAATTAAACATTTCTCTTAAAATGACATTCATAATGACTAAAAGAAATCACACGGATAAAGCTAATTTCAAGATGATAGTAAAGTAAGATATTCCCTTGTCCCAAAAGAAAGCTAAGGCATTGGTACATGGCACAGATGTTTTCTCTATGACCCCAAACTGGTAGGTGGAGAAGTAATTTCAATAACTTTGGAATTAATATATGCCTCTGAAATACTTACTACATTTCACACTTCTATTCCTCTTCCTTAACAACACTTGTGAGTTCTACATTCTCTTTTTATTTTGATGGAATAGGTAAAGTCGAGGAAAGCATCATTAACCTATACATTCATTTCGAATGCTGAATTTTTCGATTTGAAAGGGCCTAAAAGTCATTCGTGGAGGGCTAAACAAATGAATGCAAGCTAGCTGATTATAATGAAAGCGGTTGCCTCCATGCTCCTGCATTAAGTGTGTATGTAGCAGCGTTAGTACAGAAGTGGAAAGTCAGATCCATTTATTCCATCGTACTTACCTTTCTCAGTCAGAAAGCCTTTGGCAACTGCCGCGTTTCTGTCGGCATTCCGTGGTGATTTAGATCAATTAATATCTACTCCTAGCAAAGTGTTGACAGTAAGTTTTTTTTTTTTTAAATTCACAGGCTCCACACTTTCCAGTGTAATTGGCATACATGAAAGAGCTTTCAGTTTGCTGCAAGGAGGCCCCTCTGTGATGCTGGTGTGGGTGACCTTTTCATAGAGAGAAGCCAGACACGGACCAAGTGAGCTCTCCAACCCATGAGCTGCACCCAGAGGTCCCCCAAAACTCTGAAAAGAATTTCTCTGCAGTCCTATAGATGAAGGTTGGGCTTGGGGGAGAGTCCAGGAGAGTCTGATGGAGACTCTTAGAACTTCATGTGATGGTAGTTAACGTCTCCGTTAGTACACACACCCCAGAGGAAGCTGGTGGAAGATTATGCAGTCTGTGGGATAGGGAGACAGGATGACCTGTGAAGTGCTGCGAGTGTAAATGTGAACCTGAGTGTGATCCCCAACATTCCTGTGGAAAAGCCAGTTGTGGTGGCACACATTTGGATTTCCAGCACTGGGAAAGGAAGAGAAAGGGCAGGTTCCTGGGGATTTCTAGCTATACAGTTACCGTAACTTAATCAGCAAGAATCTGAAGAGTGAAAGACCAGGTCTCTAAAAGCACAAGCTAGATGGAGCTTGAGCAATGACTCTCAAGGCTGACCTCTGGCTCTATGCCTACACACACACACACACACACACACATTTAAGCTGAGAGAATTTCAGTGATATTGCTAAATTTTCCAAGCAAATTTTTTAAAATATAAAATTGGTCATGTATAAATCTGAAGTTTCAAAAGTAACCAACTAAAGCAAAAATATTTGTTAAGGCTGTCAAACCTGAGTGTCAGTAACTTTTTAGCTTCTGTCAGCAGCTGATGTTATAGTCCTCAGATCTTGGCTACTGGGATGCTTGGCCTTAGGGCTTGGCAGCTCACTGGAGTCTTCCATGTACCAGGGCCCATAGTCTCTTCTCTCATATTTTACTGAACAAGATTTCAACCTTCCATTGTCATGGTGTCCTCTTAACTTCTCCCTCCCTCCCCCTTCCTGCCCCTGGCTGCCTTTGCTCTACTCGGTTTCTGTTCCAGGTCAGTCCCTGAATTTTTTGCCTGTGTTCTTCACGCTGCAGTCACCGCTTCCACTCTGGCAGCCATGGCCACTGCCTCCTCCTCACGCTGCTGCCAGCCTTCTCCATGACGGAGATCACAGGTAGGCAAGAAAAGACTATCCACTCAGAGAAGAGCTGGTTGTTTGGTCCGGTAGTGCAACACCTGCCATCCTCATCGGGGGCTGTCTCCTGGCTCACTCAAAAACTGAGACTACCGATAATCAGAGGGGAGTGTTGGCTTGTGTGTAGCATACAAACACGGTGGTTGTAATTAACACCCAAACCAGCACCACTTTCAGTTTGGGGAAGTGTAATCAGAGTCAAGCAGAGGTGTATGTTCTTGCCTGACAACCACAAGCTTTTTGCTGAGTCACAAAGGGTGTGTCCTTCTTTCTTTGGACCTGATTAAAGATGTCTCCTTAAAAGGTCGGGAGCAGCCAGCTGTTTGACATGGCTTCAAGTGAGGTCATGTAAAGTTCAGTGAGGCATTGCCCTCCCTGGTGAAGGTTTCCTGCAGAGGTGTAACACAGTCTCTGGAATCAGGACTCATTTCTTAAACATCCATGGTTTGTCACAGTGTCTTAGTCAGGGTTTCTACTGCTTTGAGAAAACACCACGGCCAAAAGCAAGTGGGGAGGAAAGGGTTGGTTTGACTAATACTTCTGTATCACTGTTCATCATTGAAGATAGTCAGGGCAAGAACTCAAGCAAGGCAGGAACCTGCAGGTGGGAACTGATATAGAGGCCATGAATGGGTGCTGCTTATTGGCTTGCTCTTCATAGCTTGCTCAGTCTATCTTCTTATAGAACCCAGGACCAACTGTTTAGGGATGGCTCCACACACAATGGGCTGGACCCTCCTTCATCAATCACTAATTAAGAAAATGCTAAAGGCTTGCCTACAGCCCAATCTTATGGAGGTGTTTTCTGAATTGTAGTTCCCTCCCCTCAGATGACTCTAGCCTGTGTCGAATTGATGTAAAATTAGCCAGATCACATAGTAAAAGGGCATGGTAGAGAAAGCTACTTACTTCATGGCCACAGAATAAAGAGAGCCAGGCAGTGAAGATGGAGGGTCATTTCCTCCCTGAGAAAATGTTCCATCTTGGAGAGAAGTTCCTTAAGGCCCATTTTCTAAAGGGAAATCTCAGGGAGTAAACAGTTTAATAGCTTTAGGAAGTTCCTAAAACTGACAAGATTCACTAGACTCTTCCCTCCCTAAATTTATATAAGCTCTACAGACTGTTGAAAGACTTTCTCAGACCATCTGAGCATAGAGAAACAGTTATCCAAGATGTTGAGCTGCCTGGAAGTAGCAGTGTTGTGGTCCAAGGCTCCAAATCAACTCAAGCAGATACAAGAGGTTCCCAAAAAGCAAAATTTAATACAGGGTGGCAGAAAAGAGGTTGTGGGGATGCTAATCAATCAGGGCTACAGAACAGACTCAGGAGCTGAATGCCATCAAATGCCAGTTGAAGCAAGTATTTAAGAACAAAAATCACGCTGACTGGTGATGGCACATGCGTTTTTAATCCTAACACTTGGAAGGCAGAGGCAGTGGATCTCTCTGTGAGTTTGAGGTTAGCCTGGTATACAAGAGCTAGTTCCAGGAGAGGCTCCAAAGCTACGGAGAAACCCTGTCTCAAAATATCAAAATAAAAAAAAAAGAAAGAAAAGAAAAATACAAAAATCACAAACATTTGCACCAAGCTACTATTACAATTTTTCATCAATCAGAATTCAAATATTAGGGGCTTCCCTTAAGTGTTCCATCATTGTCAGGCAACATACAATACAAGTTTTCAGTCAACCCATTAAGACTCATTTGTTCTTTTTGTTGTTCTTAATGTTTCTAGTGAACAAAAGATGCATAAGTACTATTTCTATGGTTTAAGGAGGAAATGGGTCCGCTATTGGAAGGTTCCCAGATCCCCTAGGGCTTGGGAACCTGAACTTTGTTTCATCTTACAGGTAAAATGGGTTCTGAAATCAAAATGGCAACACTTAGGGAAAATGTGATGTGGGATTCGCCTCTGTATGCTGTGAATACCATTGTTTAATAAAGAATCTGCTTTGGGCCTATTGCAGTGCAGAATAGGGCAAGGTGGCAATTTCAAGCAGAAAGAGGAGGAGAGAGTAGGCAGAGTCAGGGAGAAGCCATGTAGTCGCCACAGGAGATAGATGCTGGACACCGGATGGAACCTTACCGGTAGGCCACAACCACATGGCAATACACAGATTAATAGAAATGGCTTAATTTAAGATATAAGAGCTAGCCAATAAGAAGCATGAGCTAATAGGCCAAGCAGTGTTGTAATAATAGAGTTTCTGTGTGGTTACTTCAGGTCTGGGTGACTGGGAAACGAATGAGCAGACTCTGACTACAAAAGTGCTTTTGCCTATTCCCACCAGTAGCTGCCACTCATGTTGGAGTGGGCATTTGGTGGTGTAACTATCTTTGGGACTCTGATGATATCCTTATTTTACTTTAGGGTATGAGCAAAGAGGCAACATGATTTTGGCAGAGGCAAAGGCATAAGCTAAGGGCTCGACATTAAGAAGGTGCAGTACCCATTTAATGTTGGAGAAATGCTTAGATGGAATACATTAAAGATGGTGTGTGCAGAAGGCTTGCAGGGATCTGGTTAGACTTGAATTAGAATAATTGCTGACTTGGTGTTTTGTGTTTTGGAGGTGTAAAATCATTCATCTGTAGATATATCCATCGGAATAGGATGTCAGCAATGGGCTGAGGTACCAGTGCCTGAACTAGCCTTGTGAATACAGAGACAAAGAGATATGGAAAAGGTGAAGCTAGCACTCATTGATTGGTGGTAAGTAGGGTCTAGGGGAGGATTTGGACATTGGCTTGACAGTAAACTCAACTTTAGAGGCCAGGAACAGTGCGTTAGTTAAGGTTCATTTGCCGCAATGAAATGAAGGGTTTATGAACACTTCATTGCTGTTCATCACTGAAGGAAGTCAGGACAGTGACTCAAAACAGCAGGATCCTGGAAGCGGGAGCTGATGCAGAGGCCATGGAGGGGAGCTGCTCGCTGGTTTGCTTCCCATCGCTCGCTCAGCCTACTTCTTTATAGAACCCAGGACCAGCAGCACAGGGGTGGCACCACCCACAATGGGCTGGGCCCTCTCTCAATGATCACTAAATGAGAAAGTATGTTACAGCTGGATCTCATGGAGGCATTTCCTCAGCTGAGGCTCTTTCCTCTCCGGTGACTCTAGCTTGTGTCAAGTTGTCACACAAAACTAGCCAGTACAAGGGGAGGCGATGATTCCGGCTTGAGTCATGTAGAATTTGAGATGGTTGTGAAATAGCATATTAAGATGCCCAGTAGACAATTGTGGAGTTTAACACTAGAGGAGAAATGTCTTAGTGTCTGTTCTATTACTGTGAAGAGACACTAAGTTCAGGCAACTCATAAAATAAAGCATCTAATCGGGAGTTTGCTTACAGTTTTAGAGGGTTAGTTTGTAATCATCATTGTGAGAGGCAGACAGGCATGGTGCTGGAGCAGCAGCTGAGAGATTTACATCCTAATCTGCTGGCAGCAGGTGGAGGCGAGGAAAGAGAGAGAGAGAGAGAGACTGGCAAGGACTTTTGAAACCTCAAAGCCCACTCCCAGTGACACACCTCATCCAACAAAGCTAGTACTTCACAAACAGTTTCACTTGGAGGTGACTAAGCATTCAAATAGATAATGGTCTCTGGGAACCATTCTCATTCCAACCAGTACAAAGCTGTATTGATTTACTGTCAATACAGATAGTAAATATGAATGTTGAAAACTGGTAGTCACCAGGATACAGATGGTAGTGAGTGATTTTATTTCAAGTGGTTGCTAAAGGAGAAAGACTTAGGTACACGGAGAAGAGTGCCAACAACCATGATATAGGCCACAGGCTAGAACCAGTGGAAACTGAAAACGAAGAGATATGCAGAAAACACCAGAGAGCACTTGTTGAATTGCCTAACCCAAGAAAATCATCATGAAACTAAGCATAAACCCATTTTTAAACATATCTACTATGAGAAAGCAAAGTCAAGGGAAATTAGGAACCAGTGGAGATATACAGGCTTTCCTTGTAATGCCCATAAAAGAAGGGTGTGTGCATGAGTGAGTGAGTCAGTGTGTGTGTGTATTTGGGGTTTAGGGAAGAAAGCCAGAAACTTGAGGCAGGCAGTATTTCTATTCCTGTGTCTTAGACATACATGTATTATCTATTCAGATAACATTTATTTATAATCAATGCATGGAATATTTATTCTAGGCCAGTGTAGGGTATACAAAAAGTGGATTCTGCATGTCTCCTGGATCCTAGTAATCCAGCTCAAGAACTGCCAGCACACATTGGTAAGTACCAGCGTTTACACAGAAAGTCAGACCTGCAAAAGGTTAGAGGAAAGAGAGGCTGATTTCACTGTCATCGTGCAACAAAAAGACGTGCACAGCATCTAGTTCCTTGAGCTAGAATTTTTCAAGCCTGGGAGTGTTAGAAAGCTACTCTGAAGACAGAATCTTGGTCTTGTTCTCCAGCATGCCCTTTCCTGATTTCAGCAGGATAATCCTGTCTTTTCAAAAGTGCCTCTGGCTCTTCAAATCAATATTCATCCTGAGCAGGAACAATCAGTATTTGTCTTTCATTAGTCACAGATTCAACAGCTCAGCTCAGAGAGAGAGAGAGAGAGAGAGAGAGAGAGAGAGAGCCAGCAGTGACTTTTCTATCATCGCTCCACTCACTGCCTTCCCTAGAGAAAGTCTCCAACTTCTTGCAGGAAGAACAGGTAATATATTTAGCAACAAGTCCCTCCTTGCCCTGAAGTAAGCTCAGAGAAAGCATCAGGAACTTGTGGGGTTTGTTACTTGGCAACTAAGATCTGAGCTGTTAAAATACGAAATCTACATTTCTTCATGATTTTTAAAATGCAATGCATGGCATTTTCTTTTCTAGGAGGGAGGAAATAGAATTACTATGGTTTCAATTGCAAATTGTTAAAGGAATCCCAGATTCATGATGATTTTTATATTGCTATCTGGTTATTTGTGCAACTATGGCCTCGAGGTGATTCAGCAAGTCTTGTCAGGGGTGCAGAGATCCCAGGAGAAGGCCAAGCAAATATCCAGACTGGAAATAATGTTGTCAGGAAGCAAGGAATGCTGTCTTAGAGGTGGTGCATGGTGACATCATGGTCGGGATGCAGAGAAACTGTTGCATCTGCTCCACTTCTAGAAGACTCCTTCCTCTAGGCCTAATCCCATACCTTTTCTTTCTTCCTCATTCCTTTGAATTGCTCCTGACTCTATGCCCAGGGCCTGAGAAAGTAGCAGTATGTCATGCATGACTCCCCAAATGCACTTTAGGTGAATAAGCTATGAAAAAAAGAAGACAAAAGACAAAATATTTTTATAGCCTCTTGTAGAAAGTAGAATTGAGGATGCCTTTTTGGTTTGTTTTTTAATAAGACTTGGTTAAATTTTTGTGTCTCTGGATTCCATGAAACTCAAAGGGTACTAGGTAAGCTGAGCACTCTGGATTCCACCAAGCTTCTTTTCCTGTCTCTGCTGTCATTGCAGGGTTGTTATAAAAGCTTGGGATCCTGCAGCCACTTTCCACGATGGTGAGTCAACACAAGGGAACTTCCTAGGGTCAAATATTCTCACCAATCTGGCTGATAGCAACTCTGTGCTCCGAGAAGGCTATTTTCTGAGGGTTTGGAAGATGGAGAAGGTAGGTTATCATGTTGTGACTTCCTATGGAATACTAGACAAGGAAAAACATACTCTGCTTTTATTGAGAAATAATAGAAATTGTTTCCTTCGGTTAAATCAGGAGGGTGCACTATTCCAAGCCGACACTTGACCAGAATGGAAGGCTTTGTTGTTGTGTTCCCCATTATATCTGCAACTATGGAGAGGGGGTCAGGGTACATAATGGGTAGGAAATAAATCTCTGTTGAATAAATAGCTTACAGAGTATACTACATTTGCATAGTAGAAAAGGGAATTGCTTTGCCTGATATTGTAGGAAATTACATTCCGACTCGTCACTTGCCTATTTTTCTAGACAAGGATTTCAGAATATGGCCATTTGTGTTTCATAAATTCTGTAATACTGAATGCTTTCTTATCTGTTGGACAAAAAATGCTATCTAAGGATCCTTTCATCTAAAAGCTACAGACCTGAAAATTCAGGTTTTCTTATGCTTCTTCCATTTGGAACACCCAGTAGCTCTTGCCAAAGCACACCTTTTGGCCTGTTGGTTCCTACAGGGAAAGCTATAGGACATCCCAGGAGAATTACACCAGCGTCTCTTTGGTGGTTGCCCAGAGCATCACCAAGTATGGAGAAATGATCATTTCTGCACTCTGAAAAGCTGTAGCAATTATCTGTTCAGATAATTCATAGGCAAAAAAACCTTACCCGTTATTAATCACTATATGGGTGTGGGCTAGTACTATCACTCATGGAATCTGGAATGCAGTTGAGAGGACAGAAATCAGTGACTGGTAATTACAATTCATGGGAAATGATGTGAAAGACTGGGGTCTTGATCACCGGGGGAAACACAAGTCAGGCTGAGGTTGAAGGTGAGGCTTTTCTGAAACTTATTCCTGCCCCAGTTTCCTCTGGAAGACAGGGACCATGTGCATGCAGAGCAAGGGCAAACATTTCAGGTGGAGGGCAGGGACATGGCCCCAGCCCATGAGTCACAACTCCAGAGCATTTACACGTGCAGAAGAAGTGATATGGAATTTAGAATTTCCTTAAAATAAGTCAGGAGAGACTGAGGGGTACAGATAAACCAGACTGTCTGTATGAGTGCTGAAGCTGGGATGGACCATGAAGACGAGTTAGGCCTTGCCCTCTAGTGTAGGTTTGCAATTTTATGTAAAAAAAATGTTTAGAAAAGATTTCTTGTTAGCATGGCCTTTTCCTAGTTTAGTTTGTGAGTCGTAACCACTTTTTACTCTCTTAGCAATGCTGGAAACCAGTGTTTGGAGGAGCCCAGTGTTGGACCGGCGCTCAGGGGAGCACAGAGTTTGAAATATTTGGAAGTGAGATCAGCAAAGCTGGTGCCCTTGGTACAGAATAATTTCTGAGCTAAGAATGAAGGATTTCGTATTTGGGGCTTTGATATTTTCTTTATTTATATTTTGATGGGATCTTGGCGATGTAGTTCAGTTTGACTTCAAATGCAAGGTTTTTCTGTTCCATTCCTCTAAGCTCTGGGATTCTGGATTTCATCAGTTTTATGAAATAATGGAAATAGAGCATTTTAGGAAGTATGACCATGCTCAATAAGAAAACACCCTCAAAGTATAATGTATGTAATAAAATTAATATATTGTAAATATATGCATCATAACACCTTGGTGCTCTACCCTGAGCAAGAATAGAATATTTAACTTCTTCGGAATTTTTAGTATATCACTTGTGGTCAGTTACCTCCATCCCTTAATTTAAGAAGCTGCTAAACTGACTTTAATTATTATAGATTACATTTGCTTCTTCTGAAACCACTGGGTTGTATTCTTTTACTCAAACTATGGATACAGTTTATCCCTGTGATGATATATATTGGTATAGTATTAAGTGGCTATCATGTTATATAAATAAATGCAATTTATATATCCATTTGCTGGGCATTGGACTGATTTTTAGAATTGGTCTATTATGAACAAAGAGGTTGTTCACCTTCAGATGCAGCTCCTTGTTTGTGCACATGTGTTTTCTCTTAAGTAAACAGTTGAGTAGTATGTTAAGGGTGTTTGACCTTTGTAGAAACCACCAAACTGCTTTTCAAAGTATTTGAAGCATATTGTATCCTCACAAGCAGTACAAGGGGACCATATCTCCATAGCCACACATGAAGTATGGTATATTTAATACAGCCAGGTTTGAAATTTCAGCCAGGGTCATTCATACACAGTAATATCACATCCTAATCTGAACTTACACTTCCCTGACAACAAGTGTTGACCACTTGAATGACTATATATTCTGAAAAGTTCATTGACGTCACTGCGGGTCACATGCTTGTGATCCCAGCGCAGGGAGATAGCAGTTCTAGGCTAGGCTGAGCTAAAAGGCAAGGCCTGTTCTCCAAAAATAAACAAGCTAAAAACAAAACAGTCTTTTCCATTTTACATATGTCACAGTGTTTGTTGGTTAAGATGGAAAGGACTTTATGTATAATGGGTGTGCTTCTTCAAGATGCTTTAGGATAGCGAAAGAATTTAATTGTTTTTACGCTCTTTAATGCCTTTTCCTGCCTTAATCTAATAAATCTCTGCCTACCGCATGATATAACTTATTTTTGCACTCTGTACTCCAACTCCCTGCTCCTGTGACTGCATGTCTGAAGTCAAGTCCTGTAAATTTTCTTTATAAATATGAAAGACCCTCCCCTAATCCTCGGTGTTTTTGATGTGCTTTTGAGAATCAGCTTGTCACTTTCTGTTTTATGAAAGGGTCCGGCAGGTGTGTGATTTATAGCCCATTTTCAACATTTTCCCTAGCAATGATATAGTTTTATGTATGAATGTATTAAATTTATAACTAGGGTTTTAGGTCTTTTGAGAACATTGTACGAATATTCTTTTGACATTTTATTTTCCAGACATAATGGCATGCTTGTAATTCCAGCATTCAAAAGGCAGGGGCAGGAGGACTGTTGAGAGTCCAGGGCTACATGAGATTGTCTCAAAGCCAACAAACCAACTTCCAGTTTTGTCTGCAAAAGGAAATTTATGATTACTAATTGCGTTTAGATACTATGCTCACAAATCCAAAACGGTATATCACTACCATCCTCATGAGTTAGCACTTACCCTTACCCCAAGCTAAACCGAGTCTCTTACAGTTCTTGGCAACAAGGCATCCAGATAGGAAATCCCTTGGATTAAGCTCTGCCATGCACACAATGCTTCCTGCTCTTCTGACTATGCCTGTCCTAACTTCAGATGGCTCTATAAGCTCACATTGCTTAAAAGTAGGAACAAAATAATCTGAGAGGGATGCAGAGATTGGATGGTGGGGGGAAAAAAAGAGGAAAAGCCCTTTGAAGGATGACCCAGAGAATTCACCTCTACAGTTCCGGGAAACTTTTTTGAATAGCTATGCAAATATAGTTTTTTCTTTTTAGTTTGGCATAGAAGGAAATGGGGAAAGGGAGCATTGACATAAAATAGATAAGCAGAGATGTTGAGATGGCTCAATGGGCAAGAGCATTTGTTGCCAAAATTACCCTCCTAAATTCAATCTCCTGACCTACGTGGTAGAGAAAGAGAGTCAACTCCTGAAAGTGGTCCTCTGACCTCCACACATGTACCATGGTGTGTGTGCCACCCCTATAGATAGATAGATAGATAGATAGATAGATAGATAGATAGATAGATAGATAGATAGATAGATAGATGAATGTGACAAATTGTATCTTCTAAAAATTAAAAATAAGGCAGGTATCTACTGTGTGCCTGCCAGGCCTTACACATGGATTTCTTTTCATCTCTGCTACAACCCCACGAAAGTACAGCAGGAATTCTGAGATAAGAATTATTATCTTCCCTTTGCAAGTGACAACTAAGCTTCAAATAGATTACATAACACACTAAAGGTTCTTTAGGTTTTAAGTCTCTGGCTCTTAAAGTCTTCATCTTCCATAGAGCAAACTGTCTAAATGAGAAACCAGTGAACGTCCAAAAGGGATGAAAGGAAGGAACAAAGAAGGCCAGAGGATGTGGGGCATTCAGAACTCATTCCTGGGCCTCTGGATTTGCCTAACTTTTCTTTGTATGATCACCCTTGACCGCCAAACTCTCCCTGTCTTCAAGGGGCCTCACAGGTCACAGATGAAACCATACTCCTAGTTCACGGCTACAGTGTTTGCATAGATTTCACATTTGTTTTCAGTGACTATACTGAAGTCAAATCTTGTTTCTAAAATGCTTGGCCATGCTAGACCCAAGTTAGATGCTGAAGAGGATGTTATAACACAAGCCCTGCCCTCAGATATGGGACAGGGTGGATACCCAGGGAGATCACCCAAGGTAATTTACTGACAATGCAGGTAATGTCATATGGATGCCCAGAAATTCATGCCACAGGAATTGGAGGGCACTGACGGTGGGAGTGGTCACCTGGTCTTTGACTGGTAGGTAGGGTTTGAGTAGGAGAGAAGGTGTGAATGACAGGAAATGATGTTATGGGGGTAAGAATGTATGTTCTTTGCTGGAGCAAGTACAAGAAGGGCACATGTCTGGAGAACTGCACCTGTGTGAAGCTGAGCCTGAGGTCTGGAGATAGATTACCTAAAGCATAATTGAGTGCCACTGACCATCTTTGAGATTCTGGTCACTTAACAAACCAATCACACACACACACACACACACACACACACACACACACACACACAAACACACACACATGCACACACACACCGTCTTATATACACATGAACACAAAACACATTTGCTCATGTGTGAAACTGCTGCAGCAGTGCAACAGTGGTGTTGATTATCCATTGCTGCAGGAAGACTCAGGGAGACAGAGCATGCAAGCGCTATTGCACCATCTTCATGGAGCAAACATGGATTCGAGTTCCCAACGTAGTCATCAGTAAAGGTGTGTGTCTGGAGAAGGCAATTCACTCCATTTTTTTTTGTTTGTTTGTTTGTAACTGTCCTTGCTTTTTCCCCTATGACTTCCTTAGCAAGGTTAATCCTTTCATTTGGCCCTTGCTTCCTCTTCATTTCTTACAGTTTGTTCTTGAGGTTGTGACAGATCTTCTGCCTTTCATTTCATTAAACATTTGTCTTTGAGAGAAGAGGTGGATAAATCTTACTATCTTGCATTGTTACTATTGTAGAGATAAAAGGCTTTGCTTTTTCCTCTCTACTTAAATTGAGAAAGGACTATTTGCTTAAGGTTTTTCTCACAGTGCTAGGCTGGTAGTAGCATGTGGCAGTACGTGCAGTCTTTAGCCTGAGAATCTGGAAATCTTAACTCAAATTATGCAATCTATTAAACAAAAGCTTGCTCCTCAATATTAAATAACTTACTTCAAATGGGAGAACCAACCCAAAAAGGAAGGAAAGGATCATAAAGGAACAATGCTAAGAAAGATTGTCTTATTTCAGATCATGGCCTTATCCATTAATCCTTCCATTCACCCACCCACCCATTCATCCATCCATCCATCCATCCATCCATTCATCTACCCATCCATCCATTCGTACATCCACGCACCAACCTATCCATCCATTCATCTATTGATCTGTCTGTCCGTCCCATCTGTCCGTCTGTCCATCCGTCCACCCACCCATCCACCCATTCATCTATCCATCCATCCACCCATCTGCCCACCCACCCACCCATCCATCCATCCATCCATCCATCCATCCATCCATCCATCCATCCATCCATCCATCCATCTACTCACCTATCTATCCATTCATCTATCCATCCATCCATGGATGGGGGAAATTATCAACCAATCACATCTAGTTGGGGTGTGGCTACCTGAACCCCTATGTAGAAAAAACGGAGAGAACACAGTGCTCTCTCTCTCCATGCGGTGTTCATGGGATGAATAGGACTTTGGAGCTCCCACCCTTGTAGCATGAGTCTCCCCTCTTTTCAATCATTAAAAATACCCGTTCTTCTTGAGCTGGCTTGGTTATTTATTGTGCTGACCTAATTCATCTACACATCCATCCATCCATCTACCCATCCATCCATCCATCTATCTACCTACCCATCCATCCATTTACCCACCCACTCACCTATCCATCCATCTACATCTGTCTGCCTACCTACCTGTCTCTCTGTCTATCATCTATTATCATCTATCTATCTATCTATCTATCTATCTATCTATCTATCTATCTATCTATCTATCTATCATCTATCTATCTATCTATTTATCTATCTATCATCTATCTTTTATTTAATTGGGGACTTGCTTGCAGCCTCAGAAGACTAGACTATGATCATCATGGTGAGGAGCATGGTGGCAGGCAGGCATGGTGCTGAAGCAGTAGTGGAGAGTTTATATCTGATTCACAAGATGGAGGGAGAGTGAGAGAGAGAGCCTGGGATGGGCTTTTGAAACCTCAGAGCTTCCCCCCAGTGAGACACCTCCTCCAGAAAGGCCATACCTCCTAACCTTTCCTAAACAGTTCCACCAAGTGGGAACCAAGCAATCAAATATATGCACGTATAAGGCCATCCTCATTCAAAACACCACAGGGTCTTACCAGACAGCTTAGGCTAACCTTGAACATGCAATTCCCCTGCCTTAGCTTCTAGAGTGCTGGGATTACCAGCGTATGCTGCCATACCCAGGATTGCTTTAAAATAGAACAGAGGGAAAAAATGGTAGTTTCCAGTGCTATATTTAAAAACCCATGGCAGCCAGGCATGGTGGTGCACACCTTTAATCCCAGCACTTCAGAGGCAGAGACAGGAGGATCTCTGTGAGTTTGAGTCCAGCCTGGTCTACATAGCAGGACAGTCAAAGCTACAAAGAGAGATTGTGCCTCAAAAAGTCAAAATAAATAAGTAAGGCCGTGGCAGATAAGCGAGCACAGACACATATTATTTACAGCTGGGTGCCGGTCGGGGGAGTGGAAGGAGTGCCCTGCCAGCAGACGCGGGACAAAGACACCAAGGCTCTGCTCTGCTCTTTCAGCAGCTGCCTGCACCTCAGCATTCCTACCGCTGGAGGTATACCGCCCGAACCTGGTGGAAGGAAGTGAGTGCCCAGGGAGTACACTACACGCGCTGCAGATGGACAAGAGCCTGAGTGGGCTCTGCATTTTATGAGCTGCCAAGCTTGCTGCTGGCTGGTGTTTACATTAACAGAGGAATGTGCTTCTAATATTTAGCTTATGCTGCTGGAATATGCATTTAAATAAGAGACATACAGGCTCTGGTATGATTTGTCTGTGTCAACTTTTGTGTACATATATACATGCACGCGCATGTGCGCTCACACACACACACACACACACACACACACACATACACACACGGTGTGTGTGTGGGGGGGTGTCAAACACTCATAATGTTTTCCAGCTTAGATGGTTGAGAAGCCTTGATTAAATGCAAAGAACAACGTATATCTATCCGGCAGAAGGGGAGAATCAAGAAGATGGCAATGTTTACAGCTGTAAGGGATACCCACTGTGCATGGGCCGTTTGTGGACATGGATGGAAACGGAAGTACCACAGGGACAGCTGCAGCATCAAAGAATCCCAGTGACCTAGATTCAGCTATAGATCATGAACTGCTCAGGCCTGTGTGGCCAGCTCTGTACCACCAGCCTGCCTGCAGTTCCTGGGGCTGCCTGGCAAACAGCGCTGACCCATTTCACCATGACAACCTGGGCTGCTCCTACCAAAGGCTGTGAGCCAAAAAAATCGCTCCCTGTCAGCATTTTAAAGATTCCAAAATTAAGTTTACTCAGAGGTTTCAAAATGTACATTTGGGAAATCCAGTTAAGACAGCTATTCTTCGACAGCAGCGTTGGAAGAGCTGGAGAAGAAGGAGGAGAACAAGCTAGTATTAGCCTTTTCCAAGTTCTACGCTATCAGCACAAACAACCCATTTTATATCTCGCTCAGCCAACGGTATCACGATAAGCATGCAGCAAACCAAAATGAATTGGTCATTCTCTCTTTGAGAACACACAGGCTAAAAGGCTGAGGGATTTCTCCCAGTGCTATACGTATTCTGATCTTTTACAACAGAAAATATAGAATCAAATAATTTCACAATAAGTAAATGGAAAGGTTTAAAATGGATTTATCACAGTCTTGGCTCAGTCTTAACATGTGCAGAATTGAGTTTCACTAGAGCCCTAGAATAGTGTGCCCCTTGGGGGTTGGGAGAAATGGGTCTGCACTTTGGTAAAGGAATTCCATTTAGGGAACGCAATTTAGGAAAATCAGGCCCTGGTATGTGCATGTGATCACATTAAAATGCAACCTCTGCTTGTCTGATGAAAACCACAGCTCAGAAGTGAACACATTTGCAGGCCTTTATGCCGAATGCTACTCACTGCTGGTGGCATCATTTTCTGTGGTTTGGTTAGCTCAGGAAGTTCAATCTGAGAGCCTCCTGAACTTTTCTGTTTCTAGCACAGGGAAAGAAGTCACACCAGGCTAAAGAATGGCTCAGAATTTATTACCAAGGGTGTATCTTAGCCCTGGGCAATATGAGTATTTACTCAGGGATAATAAATTAATGCAAGTATTTTTGTTTGTTCGTTCGTTTGTTTTGGTAATGACCTTATTTTTTTAGGGGGTTTTGCTTTATTTTGTCATCTTGTTGCAAAATAAGGCTTTCCTGGGATAAGGAAGCCTTATTTGAGAAAATCCATTAATCAGATTGTCCTATAGACAAGTCTGTGGGGACATTTTCTTAATTAGTGATTGATTTGAAAGGACCTTATCCACAGTAGGCAGTGCCACCCCTGGGCAAGCAGTCCTAGGTTGCGTAAATAACAAGCTGAACAAGCCATGAAGAATAAGACAGCAAGCAGGGTTTCTCCATGGTTTCCGTTTCAGTTCCCGCGCTCACTTGCCTCTGCGTTAGACTCAGAGCAGGACATATAAGCTAGATAAATCCCGTCTTCCCTGAATTGCTTTCAGTTGTGGTGTGTTATTACAGCAGCAGAAACAGCTAGGGCACCAAGTCAGCCTTGTACGTGCTACATAGGCTGGGCACTTTCACTTTGGGGGGGTGGGGTGAAAAAAGCAACGGTTAAGGAAAATCAGCATAAGACAATGCACGGAAACATACAAGTGAAACAATTGCTTGGAAAAGCAGGTCATTCGTTTACTTCTTTAATAGCAGAGATTTCAACAACACTCCCTCTCATTATCTTTTATTCAGCATTCTTTAGCTCCTGAAATAGTTTCTTTCTTCCTGCGGCAGAGACATAGTCTTCTGTACCAATCCCCGCGTCTTGAGGTCATCTGGTACCAAAAATTCTCTATCTTGTGTCTAAAGATTCACTTCCTTTTGGAGAAGTGTCTAACTCTGTCTTCAGCTCTATGCCTGCTGTTTTTTACCCCAGGGCTCATTGCTAGTCAAAGATTTATTGGGTTATGTAAGTACTTGTTGCAAATCGATCGATATTTCAAAAACAATAAACATTGACATCCATTATTTGACTCTCAAAACAATTGAATATGAAAATACATCAGAAAGATAGATGTTTTTCATGACAAAAAAAATAAAATAAGATTGTAAACGGGAGGAACATACACACTCCCCTACTTGCCTCTGTCTTCCTTATCTAATTACAAGTAGTACCCTCTTTGGGGCCTTGTTTCCATGGTAAGTTGATGTCTTCCTAACCATCGTTTCAGAACCATCTACTTTGGCATCTGCAGTTCTGTTTGCTGTGTGTGATGCAGATTTCTCAGAGTTTATTCTGTTCAGGAAACTGCAGCTACGGCCTTTTGCCAGAAGCTCTACGACTTTCACACATATGATTAAGGTAGATTTGAATTGATCATAGGAGTGAATTGAGGACATTACAGGCCAAAATGGAAAACAGGAGAGGCTCGGATTGCTGTCTTGTTCTCTCCAGGGTAATTTTCTGTGCTCCATTCTCATTAGCTCTGTGCTTTCCTTGAGACTTCCTGTACCTCTCTAGTGGTCACTCTCTACTGTTTCCATTCCAAGGGAAACACAAGCACGCTCTCCAATCCTGTACTAGCTCCAACACACAAATAATTAACAAGAGCTTTAAAGTTTAGGTTCATGATTTCTTTCTTTCTTATGCATTTCTTTTCCTTCTCTGAAGAGTTCTTTGTAAATTTAAAAGGTAAAAGGAATTGCAGGGCAAAGATAAGACTTTTTGTTTGAGTTTCTGGTGCCCATCCCTAAAAGTGACTTCAAGTTCCAAACTATGGTCATGCCAATGACTCCAGTAAAAGCCAGTAGGTCACCAAACAAAAGACCTGGTAGGGGATGCCAGGAGCAGGAGGGAGAAATGAGGAGATGGTGGTAGAAGAAATAAGAGCACATTGTAGATGTGCATGAAACTGGCAAAGAACAGATGTATTCAATAAAAAAAAGGGAAGGGAAGAAAAATCACATTCTACCATTGGTTATGTGGAAAATAAGAAATATTCATGGTCTTCTCAATGCTAGGCCTTATAGAAAATGAGAACGTGTGTAGGCCACAGTTAGGTCACTTCCTTAACTGAACTGCCTTTCAATGGCAATCTCATTGTTTGATAATTACTTTGATTGTATGAGGAATAGAGCCTCATGATATGAATACAGTTCATTGGAATTTATTATCTCCTATAGAAATTTTCAAAAATAAAGAAAGGTTATTTTATCAGACCACTCAAGATCTTTTCGGTTAATGTCAAAATGTCTCTCTCCCATCTTTTTATCAACTTTTGTGGTTTACTTTGCCAAGATACTCTGTGAATATTGTCTCTGGGCAGGTTTGTATTTCCAGGTCTGAAGTCCTGCATAGCTTTAATAGAGTTTACTGTCTAGACATGCAGTGTCTTGCAAACTGAATCATCTTTGTGATTTGTCCATGGTTGCACTGAGGTTTAATATTTAGGTATTTAGTGATGCAAAATGACCGGCTGGTCTTGGAAATACCAACGCACCCACTGATGGGAAGGAATCACCAGTCTTGACCTGCAGAAGCATGGAGTTAGCTTGAGAAGTTTTACATTTTTCTTGCTGCTAGAGATTAACTATAGGGCCTTGAGCACTTTACCACCAAGCTATATTCCTAGATATCTTTTTACTTTTATTGTTTTCAGACAAAGTCTCACTAAGTTGCCCAGGTTGGTCTTGAAGTCACTGTAGCCCAGACAGGCCTCAAACTTGTGATAGTTCTTTCTCACACTCCAAATAGCTGTGATGACAGGCCTGTGTCACCAGTCCCAGGTGAGAATATTTCATATTCGTGCAGGCAAGAGTCATGTGAGTACTATGTTTGAGTAAAAAAGTTGATGCCTTAGGTTTTCTGTTGCTATAGTAAAACACCAGAGCGAAAGCAACTTGGAGAAGAAAGGGTTTATTTAGCTTACACATCCTGATCACAGTCCACCATGAAGAGAAGTCAAGGCAGAAACTCAAGGCAGGAACCTGGAAGCAGGAATTGAATCAGAAGCCATGGAGGAATGCTGCTTGCTCAGATGGCTTTCTTGTGTGCCATAGAATCACCACCCTAAGGGTGACACTCTCCACAGTGGCTCAGGACCTTACACATGAACGATCAATCAAGAAAATGCCCCTATAATTGTACCTATAGGTCAGTCTGATGGAGGCAATTTTTTTTCCTACTGATGCTTCCTCATCCTAGATGGCCCCTAGCCAAGACAATTGTCTTCTTTTGTTTGTATTTTTTCATAAGAAATAGCTTTGCTGCATGTATTATTTATATCCTATGTAATTATCCTAGTGATAGATGTGGTAGTTTGAATTAGGATGCCCCCATGGGTTCATATATTTGAGTCCTTTATCCCCAGCTGGTGGAACTGCTTGGGAAGGACTGGGGGTGTTGGATGAGGTATGTCACTGGACCTGTGCTTTGAGGTTTCAAAAGCCCATCCTGCTCCCAGTTAGCACTAGTGCTATGCCTGCCTGCCAGCCTGCTGCCATGTTCCCTGCCATGTTGGCACTCATGACATTGCAAGCCACCAATAAACTCGTTCTATAAGTTCTCTTGGTCATGGTTCTTTGTCATGAAAGTAGAAGAGTCACGAACACAATAGATAAAATGGGTTTTACTTTGCTTTTAAAAATAATATTTTCCCTCAGATATGTTTTCTTCTTAAAATACATTTTATCTTATTTTTTTAATTTAATTGTTCTTCAGGTAGGGTCTTATGTAGCTGAATCAATACTACCTTCCATTATCCAGAAAGCATTGTTCCAGTTCTGTTCTCTAAAGGTGTGACATCTGGCACTAATTTCATCCTAGTCTAGTCCAGGCAGTGATGACATGACATTCCTGTGAGACAGAGCATATGCTTCAGAAATATGAAGGGTTTCTGACTATAGTTAGGATAATTTCTGGAGCTGAATGATAGGCTTCATTTTGGTAAAGATGAATGAGCTATGTAGGTACAATCAAAGCCACATCAGCTCACAAAGGTCTGGACCAGAAAGCATTCCACATTGCATTTAGAGTTCAACCTTGATCAAGGAAGCAGGAAGATTTGAGATAGAAGAGTAGTCAAAAGCTAAACTGTGGATTAGAGGTTTGTCCCCAATTTCATGGACAGTGACAAATCTATCAGAGATTTTGAGTAGAGCTTGGCAACCACCATAGAATCTAAAGAGTATAAGGGAGGAGGGTCACCTACAGAACTAACTGGAGCAGGAGGAGGGGTCACATCAGCGGGAGCCAGGCCACTTGGAAAGTTATTGCAATATTAGAAATGCAGAGGTTCAGAGTGATAAGTAATAGAAATAATATTTTGGGGGGCAGGGTGTAGAAGAGGGAAGAGTTATTACTAGGGAGTGTTAGTTTTAATTTTCCCAATCAGCTCTGCTTTTGTTAAGCTTTCCAAAATAATTCAGCCAGTTATATTGCAGAAGTTATGTCTTTACATGTAAACACAGCAGAATGGACTCAGTAGGCAACTAGAAGGGTGTGTGTACAAAGGCAATGACCATCACCCTCTTCCATCCCATATGCTCCCAGCTTCCCTTACCAGCCTTCTGGTATTTGTATTCCTCCAGAGCTGAGAGCCTATGCATATATGCCATTGCTCAGCTTTCATAAGACCCCCAGACCTTTGAGGCATTTCTGGTTTGATAATGGGGAAACTGTGCCATAAAGAATTAAAATAAATATGGTGAAGCAGTTATTCAAACCAATTTTCTTTAGGAAAAGGTGGGTCACTGTAACTTTGGTGGCAGTTATATTAGACTACAGTTTAATCAAGGCAAACTTGTGATGAGCAGGCTAGTTGGAGATAATTAAGACCGAGCCATTGTGAAAGATAAGGATTGCCCTTAATTACTAAAGCTGGTATAGATAGTTTAGGAAATTGAGGACAACGACATTGAATTGTTGTCGTGAATATTTCGTCTTTCTGTCCGAGTTAAGAAAAAAAAGTCTTGTTTATTAGCTTTGCGCTGAGTGAATTCTGACTAACTGCTTGTAGGGAACTTTCTACTTAATAAGGATAACCTCTAACTCAATGCTGGGAAGAGAACAGATGCTGGCTAGAACACAAGTGTCCATGTGACTAAGACTCATGACAATTCCACAGAACATAGATCACCATGGATGAGGTGGCAGTTGATGCTCCTATTAAAACAATTATCATGAATGCATAGGCCATGTATTCATATGTGTGTCTCTCTAGGAATGTAGAACTTTAGGGTATTTATGTGTAGGTATGGAATCATAGCAGGAGAGTGAAAGAAAAGAGATTTTATCTGAAAGCAGAATATTTGGAGAATTATGATTCAAAATGTTCTTGTTCCCCTCTCAAATTACCTGAATCAGGCTTGCTCTTCAGGCGTCTGAAATCGGAGTCCCGCCTTTGAGATCTATGCTCGCTTTCGTTCTTGTTTGTGTAGAGCTGCCCGCAATTGCTGTACTGTAGTTTGGTGGTTTCTTCCATCACAAACAACAGGAACTAGCGGACTTTGAACGTTAGCGTGAGGCAGGGGGAGGGAAATGTCCATACCTCTTCATCTTGACATGGTTCTTTCAGAAACTTGATACTGAATATCTGCCTGGATCTGGAGGAGGGAAAGAAAGAAACCATGCGGGCATTCTGCACACAATGCTGCAATAAAAACCTTCTATTGTACACCAAGACAATAGCACTAGTCTATAATAATGCAGTACAAGTAGAACACAAATGACATAAGCCTGCAATGCAATCTTTGTTCCAGGGTAATCTTCCGTATCAACCATGGACACTCCCCAGAGCCAAGAGAACAGCCTTTTCCCCATTTCCCATAACTTGCTACTGCTTCCCTCTCCCCACTGTGCAGAGAGTTGTGTAATTAACCTCCCCTTTGGGATGCCTAACCGTGTTTGACAGCATAGGAACTGTCCTGCATCTTGGCCAGTCTCACACAAAGTGAGAACTGTTTGCATTCATGTACAAAATTAGTTAGCTTCCTTTCAGTTTCCAGGCTTGCATTGGGTGGACGGATGCTTTGCTGTGGAGACACATGGCAAATAGTGAGATGCAAGGCACTACAGGAAAATCACTACTTGGGAAGACTTCAGCTTCTATGGGGAGAGAAAATATTTTTATAATTTTACCCTATGGTCATTTTGAAGCTGGGGTCCCATGTCACCTAAGCAGGCCTTATGCTTGCCAAGTAGATGAAGATGACCTTGAATTCCCGATTCTCCCGCTTCTGCCTTTTAATTACTGTACTGAGGTTGTAGGAATGTGGCATCACACCCAGCCTGAGATAAGATCTTTTTATGGAAATCATAGTAAGAAAAAATATTACTAAATCAGAGTTAAATGTCAAAGACTGTGGGATAGTCAGAGGCACTGCCTGGGAATGCATCTCCACCTGGACTGGGCGAGGATGGGGCCCATTATTAATCTTGCTGAAAGCCATGATATCAGCTTATCCTCTGGCGGCAGAAACAATTCATTCATGAGAACATCATGACTTTTTGTAGCCAGAAAACCAGTCAGTGTTTCAGGGGAAAAAAAAGATTTGTCATATGGAAATGTTCACTAGTGCTGATAAACTGAATAAATAAATGGTCACCTGTTAAGAGTAGGGAATAAAATAGCATGGAGAACAAAGACTTGCTATTTTAGTATCCACAGACCCTAACACAGTTCACTGTACAGTCAGTGGCATTTACTGGTTATGGGAAGCTTGGGAGTCTTCTGCTTTCATCTCAACCATAGGAAGCTAGTTCATCATATACTGTCTTGCTTTGAAATAAATCACTTAGGTAAATATTTTCTCTTTGGCAAGACTTGAAATACATTGGGGAACAGGGTGTCTTTCTCTTTATTTTCTATTTTTCCATACTGTGTGTGTGTGTGTGTGTGTGTGTGTGTAAAGCATGAGCTAGATGTCCAATCTGTATCATCTAGGATGGGACACATACAATGAACCAATGACTATTTGAAGGCAAGAAAATAAGGTAATCAAGGAGAGTTAGAGGTATAAATGATAGAAAAAACTTTTTTATATGGACACACCTCTTTAGTCTCAGGCACTTAGTAGAAACCAGAATGATGTGATGGGACTTGCCAGGGAGTATCTGAGGATGAGATTGCTAGGCAAGAAAATTAGGTACAAAGGCCCCCGGGCAGGTATGTGTCTAGCGTTTTTGGCAGCTTGAAGCTAGTGTGTTTCCAGGCTCAAGAGTACCAAGAGACTTGCTAAGAGAGGTGAAGGGGCCAGCTAGGGCAATTGTGAGGGCTCTTTCCTTGAGGTAACAGATAAGGAGTAGGAACTTGAAGAGGGATACCAGGTGTTGAGGTTGGAAATTATTTTGGACAAATTTAAAAACAGGCTTGAAGGTCACCAAAAAAGTTTATTTTTTATGCACAAAATAATGTTTGTATTTTAAGATGTTTAGTCACTGTGAAAGCTGATCAAGAAATTAAAAAAATAAATCCATTAAATACTTAGAAAAGACCATGTTGCATCATATGAAATTCCACTTAGAATAAAGAATCAATGTGTTTTTTTTTCCTTGAACCACTTAAGCTAATCCACAGTCAATTTAATTGATCATGTAATCATACTGATTTAGTAATTAAGACTTCTGGGGAGACTGGACTCTGTTCAGCACATTTATCTGCTGTTTTCAACTAGATATCTCTAAGGGAAATGTGTTCGACTGTTGCTAGCACAGTGAGTCTACTGTATTTGGTCCACAGACAACTTTAGTAGATCTTCTAGGAGGAAAATACGTTTTTTTTTGTTGTTGTTGTTTGAGAAAAACTCCCCCACACACACACTGGCTAACATATGAAGGGAAGGAGGGTTGGGAAGATGCTTTGATGTTCCATCAAATTTACAGTTTAAAAACTTAGCCCACCCTTCATCTCCACAAAAGTGCACATATAAACCAGCTTCTAAATGCTCACATCAGGCGCCCACTTGCAATGTTCTGTTGACAGAAGTACTTTCCTGTGCTGCTTCTTGGCTACTTTCTTCTGCAGTGTTCCAACATCTTGATTCGTTGGGGGCACAGCAAACTGACAAACTTCAGATAACTGCAGAGAGGACGGCTGCAAGGAGCCCTGTGTGGAACACCATTGTCAGACTCCAGCCGTCCGGCACTGTGGCCTTCCATTCTGCTCTTCCCAATGGCTTTCAGATGCATGGATTCAGTCCTAGTGAGAAGTTATCTTTTTCACGCGGGCACTGGGAATGTGATCAATGTACATTGATTCCCATGGCATTTTTTAGGCCTTTATGGAAAAGTGGCAGATGCCAAGCTGAAGCTTCTACTATTAATATGACTTCGTGGGTCATATAGCCATGTTGTAAACTATATGACTTCCCTAACTGCTTGGTAGGGACTTCACAGATCAGCTAAGGCAGGAGGGCTGAGGTGCCTTGAAGAAACATGAAAGTTGCAGTCCTAGACTCCAGTTCTCCTTCTGGTCTTATATTTAGCTGAGGCTGTTGCAATTTTCATTGAATCACTGCTTGGAATGCTCATTTTATCCTTAGGAAGACAGAGTTGCAGAAGTTAGAAATTAATACTTGTTTGTTGGTTTTGGTTTCTGTTTGCTTTAAACAATGATGATTGAAGCTCCAGTTGCTCTCAGAAACTGGATTAAGGCTTTAGACTGTGTCTGTGCATGCCAGATAAAGCTTTAACAAACCAAGTCTTTCATCTGCAAAATGGCAACCTTCTTCCTGAGGTACAAGCACAGGAACCTCCTAGGCTGCCCTCCGTTCTGCCCCAGCCCCCTCTGATGGCATGGTTTGTAACCTGACACCTGTAAGGTTTACTTCCATTGACATATCTTCCTGCCAACAGCAAACCCATGTTCCATGCTTGCAAAATGGGGCTCGGTGCCAGCAAAGAAGCTTGAAGGATATCTCCAGCCATCTTCCAGTCATATCTGAAGATCCATAAGCTAGATAAGAGAAAGAATAGATGAGACTTCCCCATTCCTGCGAGGAGATACGGGCTGATCAGACAGTTCTGAGCCACCCATTTCTGGCTCCAACCGTCTCGTCTTTCTGATTAAGGTCTTCCTTTCGCTCTCCCTCCCTGTCCACTCACCTCCATTATGCAAGAGATACACACATGCCATTAAGCACCAAATGCCATTCGTATTATTCACGGACCTTATTTGTGATGTCTGAGAAGTTCTGGATGAGGTCAGGCTGAACTATGTGCCAAGGAATACTATCATCAGTCATTACAGCATCAAGAAGTTAAAAACAATATTGCATAATATCAGAGATAATTGGACCCTGTGATAATGACAAGCACTAAGTGGTGGCATGGATCTAGGCTACATTCTAGGTAAAAAGGACTGCAGTGCTCTCTTGTTGTGACACACAGTGGACGGAGGAGAGTACATGTGCATTTAGAAGTAGGGGTGCTGGCTTCACACTTGAGCCTTGAAGCTCGCAAGGGCCCTGGTATTTGAGAAGCCCCTTGGCAACATCCAACTGTGCAACTTCAGAGAAGATGGGGAACTCTTTAAATGGCCTCTGAAGTCCTCTAAGGTGTTTCATTTTCTTTGCCAGTCACCACCCAGACAACAGCTGCACCCCAATCTTTTCCCAAACAGGATCCCCCTACTTCTGTTTCTGACCATGCATGGCAGGAATGGGAGATGGTGGGAAGGGGGAGGGGACCAGCCTCTCATACTGCCTTTTGAAATCATTAGATCCTGACACTAATATTGTTCATGGGAACTACTAGATTACCTAACTAGGAGGGGAGCAGGGTTCACCACAGGTGTTTCTGCTAAGCCTCAGACTTTACATGGGACAGGGGAAGTGGGGCGCCTCCAAACAGCAACTTCTCTGTGCTAGGAAACTTTCTCATATTGGATAACTACCGAGAGTTATCTAATTTCATCTGCATAATGGTTCTTCAATGTGGCTATTATTAGCTCTATTTTATATATTAGGAAACCGAGATGCATAGTGATTAAATATCTTACCCATGGTCACATAGCTAGGAAGTGGAAGAACCGGTTTGCAAAGGAAAAGCTGTTTCTGTCCTGTTCTTTCCAGTATGTGAAGCACCTTTTGGTTCAGGCTTCCTTGAGGGGAAATGGCAGAACCATTTAGTAAGTCAGTAGTTCCAAATTTGGATGAAGAAAGAGCATAATCCCTGTGCACCCCATTGGGACGCTCTGGATAAACCTATGTGGTAAGAAGTAAATGTGCTTTAATTCCTTTCTCACCCCAGCACCCAAAAACCTCTAAACTGCTCCAGACTTCCCTTAACACCATTCCTGTATCAATAACTGTTAAGTAGGGATGCATCTAGAAAGAATGCATTGCCCTGAGGTGAGTCTGTATGAGGGATAACCCATCTGGCATTTGGCTCATTACTTATCACGTAATGAAGGAGGACAGACAAACTCCTAAGCCCCCACTCATGATACCCGTGCTATGGCCCAACCTGAGTCTAGGATTCCCTGTTCTGAAAGAGACACCAAGGAAGCCGATTAGGACAGCACATGCCCTGAGTCAACAGCAAAGGCTACAGGTGAGAAAGAGTGATCATTCTTCTCTAGGCTGAGGAAACCTGAGCCTTGTATTTCATAATACAAGCAAACGGGCCTTCTTCAGTAATGCCGGCATGAGGACTGCTAGATACACCAGACTGTTGCCTGTTCTCATGGAAGTGATACCTTCTGCAGTCTTAGCCCTGGATGAGGCCCTCCTTGGGCAGGGACCTTCAGTACACTTCACAGTGACTTGGTCTTAGGGCTTCTTGTCTCCTCTCATGGGAAAATAAGTTACTTTGATATGTATGGGACAATAGCTATGCTGGTAGCTCTAGAGCCCTTTCTGTGGTTTTTGCCTGGATTCCAGAGCATTCTCCTGAAAGTGCCTGGCTCTCCACTGGGAGAACTCAGTGCTTAGAAATATCTCATTTGGCTCTAAGTTTTTTATTGTCTCATTCTGGCCAGATCATGAAATAATGCACAGACACCGTTGCCACAGTTCTAAAGTGTGAAGTCAATCCTTTCCTGGGGTTTTATCACCCAGCTCTCACCGTGTTCATGCCTCCTTTATCATCTCTTAAAACATACCCATGTGTCCTTTCTAAAACCCTAATGACTCTTGGAAGATTAACAAGTCAGAGAGAAATGACAATGTCTTATACATGTTTATATGTATACTATAGACAGGCCCTGGTCTCCAAGATACCCCTTAAAGTGTTTCAACACACCCAGGGGCGTTACTGTGATCCACACATTTCATAAAAAGCAGAGATCATGCCTTTTATTTCTCGTTATTTTTAAAAAAGAAAAATGTCCTCCTAAATTAAATTCAGTAAAAACATAGTCACAGAAGCAGAAGCCTTGTGTCCTGAGGTTCCACCTTTGGGATCTGCTTGATTATACTTTCCTCAGCCCCTCCCTCCCATTGCATTGGCACAAACACATTAAGGCATTAGGATTTGGCTGAGAAGGCCAAAGGCACAATGGGAACCTAGAAGAATCTGGCTGGGCTGCCAGAGTTAACAGCCCTTTGAGTACAATAAAAGCAGACAGTATTTTTGACGGAGCACATTCTTGGTGCATTCAAAGGGGCTTGGAAAGTGTCCATGGCTGTTGATTTCAAGTAAGAAAATAACCCAGGGAACTTAAGGCAAAGGTATGTGCTCTAGGCCCTCACTGAATGCCCATGGGGGCCCAAGGCCGGAGTGAAAATGGAGGACCACATGCCTAAACACTGAAGTCTTCTGAGGCAACTTTGCAAATTCTTAGATGATGCAAACTGTCCTTTCTTCCTTCCCAACCAATGTATTTCCCTAGCAGTCTGCAGGTGGGGGTCATATAAAGTTTCCTGGCTTATTGGAGTTCCATTTTGGAATTTGCTGGCCAGGGAGATATGTCTTCTCCTTTCTTGGCCTTTGGTTCTATGTGCATCCCCTTCTCATAGCCTGCCTTCACCCTGCAATGTGGGGGGTCACATGCGTAAGCATGTGGGATACTTTATCATGAAACTCATTTACACTCCCTTGCACCGCTATCCCTTGATCTCCTATGGGCCAAGAGCTGGGGGAAATGTGTCTAGTTTGGACTCTGTTAGATGGGAAGGAAAGAGGCCCCAACTGCTGGAAGTTGTCCCCAGGTAGGTGGGAAAGAAAAGGCAGAGTCCTGATGACCTAAAACATGTTTAGGAGTGAGCCAGCCAGTCAGTTTATCCCTTTTGGCCCCCAAGAGGAGAGGCCTTATGCAAGTCTGCCTGTGCAGGCATGTTAAAGGAAGGCTACACAAGTCCTCCTCCCTGGATTTCTGGAGGGTGTGCAAAACATGGATCTTTTTTAAGGGACACAAACAATGGACACTTGCTACAGTGCTGCACACATAGGTTCAGTAGGACAGGCCACTCCATCTCCTTCATAACTCAGGAAGAGACAACTAGCTACGGTGATCCTCACCTCAGGCTGTGCTGTAACTTCCCTTGGTGAACATTTCCCATCTCTGCACATATACATGCAGGCTGGGAAGCAGGTATACAGCCTCTGAAGACGCTCCACAGGTGACAATACATCACCCAGAACGGAGAACCACGGCTTCTCCCGATGACTGTGCTTTTCATGCTGTGCCATTAAACCTGTGTGGCTACTGCAGAGACCTCAGAGTTAAGCTAACCCAGGAAAGGCTCATCAGCAGAACGGCAGTGCTCATGGCTATGGCAACAAAGTCATCTCTTATTGGTTGGAGCAGTCAGTGAGATGGGGACAGTGGGAGACAGGACTCTTGACTGACTTCTCCACCAAGTTCCTTACAGAATGAAAATCAAAGTAGTTAGTGTCCAGAAACCATTGCAAGCACAGTCCAAACAAGCACCGACCTTTGGGTGCTTATCTACTTTACCCTTATCAGTGGTGACTGCATCACTCCTCCTAGAAACTGCTTGGAGTGAGCATCAGGGTAGACTTCGCTCAGATGACTTTCAAGATGTCAGATCTGAGAGTGGCATCTAGATCTTCCAATGACAGCATCGCAGGTAGCTTTTCCTAGCTCTCTTGGGTGATAAGGATTGAGCTTTTATTCAGTAGCATTAATTAGTGCATGCCAGTAAACTTAAGAAAAGATCTATGTTCAGCTTTATAGAAAACACAACTCACATAATGAACCATTGAGTCCAGCTCTACAGAGATGAGAGGGAGGGCATTTGTTTCTAAAGCTGTTAAGTGGCCTTTTAGTTGTGAAGTCTCCATGTAAACTAGGACATCAAGTTAGAAATCCGTTTCCTTGCACTGACGCTCTCACTTGCGGCCTGGAAAATTCTGAGCTAGCGATTTTAAACTAGTGGATGGACTAGTGAGCTCAGTGATGTGAAATCCCAAAATCCCAAGGCAGGCCCATTTTCTCCAACCCTGTTTCTGGGTACCTGTACATGTGAGCCATTCCAGAGGCAACACTCCCCCACGTAGAGGACAATTTCTTCTCCCCCAGCAGGAGAGGCTTCTATTCAATGCCCAGGTCAAGGGCAACCATGACCTGGCACAGTGATTTATTGGGGCCCTCTCCCGAGCAGGGCAGGCTCCGGTTCTTGGGAATAAAATTGCACACAATTAGAGGATTCTCTTTATAATGAAGAATAAAAATGTAGGGTCAAAGCGAATGTTTATTTGGAATGAGGAAATGAATCACAGTAATTGATGAAGTCTTCACGACTTCATGCCCTTTTTTTGCTAAGAGTCCATGTGGCCACTTCCTAGACATGCTAGTGTAACGCTTCCTGGTTATAGCTTGGCATCCCCACCTTACCTAGGAACCTCGACCCAACCCAGTAGGTCACAGCATGCAAGGCCATCCATACACACTCCTGCCTTTCAGCAAATACACATGGATATTATTTACTTATTAGTTTATTTATTTGTATGCTTCATCCATTTCCAAAGGCTCTGAAGCAGAGGTTTGCCCTCTGCATTTCTGCAACAGAGCAGGAGCTGATAATACATATACAGGGCTGGCGCATTTACCCACACCCCCCCCCGCCCTGCTCCTCACATACCCCTCCTAACCTTCCCCCTCCTGCCCCTGCCAATCACACAGGCAAACTCTCAAGTCTCTGTGTGTTCTTTAATACTGTTCTGGAATATTGATTGCTTTTAGAAGCCACGATTTTCAACTTGGGCCTATTTGAACTCCCAGGGACTTTTGGTAATGCCCGTAGATAATTTGGATTAGCCTAACCTGTGTGGTGGTGGGGTTTCTAACCTGAATATAGTAGGCTGAGAAAAGGAACTCTGATAAGTACCCTACAATGTACAGGAAGAGCTATCCCGCCTAAACCAAGAATTCTCAACATGTGGGTCATGACCCCTTTGGCAAATCTCTACCTCCAAAAATATTTACATGATGATTCATAACATTAGCAAAAATTAAAGTTGGGACGTTACAATGAAAATAATTTTATGGTTGGGGGTTTCCACAACATAAGGAACTGTATTAAAGAGTCGCAGCCTTAGGAGGGTTGAGAACCACTGGTCTAAACTATCAGTGGTGCTGAGATTGAGAAAGATTACTCTTGCAGGATCTAGGAAGCCTGTTCTGTACTCCTGGAGCCACACCCCCAGTCTGAGCTTGTGAATCACTAAGACAATTATCTGTGTTTATGCTTTACCCATTGACGGTTGAGTCATGTGAGGGATTTTAATCTTTCTAGTGAGCCCAGAACCTAACCGCTTGTACACACTGAATTTTCAGTTATAGTAATTCAAAGTAAAGGGTTTCACTATTTTTATCCGAGCCATTTGTTGGTAAGTCTGCCTTGTAGCACCCTATTTTAAAAGACTTTGCTTGTGCAAGCAGTGTGTCCTTGGCAAGTCTGTAATGTCTCAAGGGGGAAGAATTACATCTCTCTTACACTTCTATTCTCTTTCCCCACAGCATTTTTGTTGTAACTAAGCATGGAATAGATGCTTGGGTTAACTGTCTACTGATTTCTCCCAACTATTCACAAAGTTTAGAGTTACAGTTGGATTAAGGTAGGATAGACTGAAAGAAGAAAGTTTCTGGTGGAAATGCCTACAATTCAATAGAAAGTTTTAAATTACATTTTTAAAAATGTATTTGAGCAAGGACTTGCATGCTATAGTACACATGCAGAGGTCAAAGGGCAGCCTAGAGTCAGTTCTGTCCTTCCACCATGTGGGGCCCAGGAGTTGCATACAGATCATCTGCCTTGGTGGCAGGCACCAAAGTAAACCTGCTGAACCATCTCCTTGGCTTCAGGAAAAAGCATTCTTTTTGCCCAAGACAGGGTTTCTCTGTGTAGCCTTGACTGTCCTGAAACTCTCTCTGTAGACCAGGTTGGCCTCAAACTCATGGAGAGCCACCGGCCTCTGCCTCCAGTGTGCTGGGATTAAAGGCACGTGCTACCACTGTCCTGCCTGAACAATTTTTGAAGAACGAAAAAGAATCATATTCGATAAGAGAAGAGGCTTCCCATCAAAAGTTACCAAGAATTGTCCAGCAATGGTTTCAACTTATCAAGAGAATTATGAGTTTATGGTAACCGGCATTAGTGAAGTTTAATCTAGCAAGCATAACTCTATCTTGAGGCTTGTTGAACACACTGCTTTAGGCCAGAGTTTCAAAGCCAACACTGTGGCTTCAACATAAATGAAGTGGTAAGAATCTGGCAGTGTTTTAGCCTCCCGAAGGGGACATGGTTGATAAGAGTCAAAACTGCAGAGGTGCTTTTAGGCCCAATGCTGGTGCCCCACAGTACCCCAGCTCCTGGAGCCTGTGGAAACCCTTTGTGTAAATTACTTACGGACTCATCTTGGGGAGGTTTCAGATTTTTTAATGTTCATGTTTTTCCTTCTTTTCGTGTGGTGACTGGAGGTCTCCCAAGTGTCACCAAGTGGAGATAAGCTCCCATCAATCTACCCAGGTCCTTGATAGGTAGACATCACAGGTATGAGAGGAGGGGGGTTCAGGGAAGTACTCGTGGTTTAAAAGTCACAGCAAAGCTTGCTCTATTCCAACTTGAATGGTAACATGACAGCAAGGACAAGCATAACGCTTCAAGATGTCTTATGCCAGTCCCTTTGAAGCCTGAATCCAATATCTTTTATCTAATACCATGGGGTGTGCAGTTAGCAGGAAGGGAAAGCCATCCTTGAGGCTCAAAACTTTCATTATTTGGGGGATACACAGCCTTATCACTTTCTTAGTGATTGCACTGGTGGACAAGAATCAATTTTATTTCTCTTTTATCCCTAGGCCCTGTGGTATGCTATTTGATGTTATCTCTACCATCTAGTCTCTCTCTCTCTCTCTCTCTCTCTCTCTCTCTCTCTCTCCTTACTTCTCCTAGTACATAAAGGCATGGTATGCATGTCATGGGAAATAAGTAAATATATCTAGGCTGATTAGTGTTTATTTTTAAAACTCTGGATTTCAATAAAAGCGGGCCTCTCCACTGCCTGCTCACCATGTCTTGTTCCAGTTTATCCATGGTGTGTATTGCGTAGGTGCAAGATATCACTTCATATGATGCCCATTTAAAAATTATATTCTTTCATGGGAATACATACACTCTATTACCTTCACTAGTGTAGTGAATTAATGGGATTGGCTATTAGAAAGCCTGACGTAACATGAACTTTGCTTAACTTTGGACACGGAGGAGTAGAGTCCTGTGTACACTATGGGTAACTCGTCTTTGTATACACCTTTGGCAGTTATCTTATTGTGTAATAGACACTGAACCTTGAGCCACAAAAGAAGGTGTGAAAAAAGAAGTGGCCAACTACTCCTGACAGAAGAGATAAAGATAAGATGAGGCATATGACCAAGCCAGGCTGGTGATGATCTTTTCATGGTGGTACTTGGGAACCAGAAGAAAATAGTGACTTCTTTCAGAGGGTGACTAAACAGTGGGTGTGCATCTGGAATTTTCTTTAGGTACTTTCCTGGGATACTCAAAAGGAGTCTTCACTGTTAGAGCAGAAGGCAGCTGTACCATGAGAAATATAATAGATGATGAAGGAAGGTAGAAAGGAAGAAGAGGGGCAGATAGTGCATTCTGGGCATCTATTGACCCCCTAATTCAGTAATGCCTAAAGCCAATCAGTTCCAAGAGTCAAGCAGTCTCCTCTCTCTTTATTTTCTTGCTCATTTGTTTGAACTGGTTGTTTCCATTGACAACCAAATTAGTTCTGATGAACACCATCTGAAGACTATCCAAGTGAAGTGTCCAAATCAATGTAGTCAATCTTGGACAGAGTATATTCACCAGAACTCCTCTCCCTTAGAAGAACTTACACAGTTGCCTGTTGTAGGTCCCAAATGGGAAATGCTCTGCCTTAGCTCCTTTTACTGTTTCCACCATTAATAAATAAATCACAATAATTGATTTATTAATGATTCCACAAGGTCCCACTTGCTAGCTCTAAGTATCGTGATCATGAGCAGCTGTGAATAAGGTAGATAAATTGCCTGAAAGCCAGAAAAGGTTGTCTATATGCTGTGTCTCAGTATTCTGCAGGTGGCAAATTCAATATAGTCTATATAACTGTAGTATAGGAAGTATAATGTGCTTGTTTTAAGGAATCTCTCTCTCTGTGTGTGTGTGTGTGTGTGTGTGTGTGTGTGTGTGTGTACATGTGTATGGTGTTTATGTGTCCCCATTCAGACAGTAGAGGACAGTGGCATTGGTCATCTTTCTCAACCTCTCTGTTCTTTATCTTTTGAGACAGGATCTTTCACTGAGCTTGGTGCTGGACCAGTCCTAGGGATGCTCTTGTCTCACCTCCTCAATATTCTGCAGTTCTAACAGAAGCATACTTCCTAACAAGCTTTTACATGGGTGCTTGGGATCAAACTCAGGTCTTCATGCTTGCCAGGCAAGAACTTTGAGAATAGAGTCTTCTCCTCAGCACCCCTCCCGTAAACATTTTAGTAGTTCAGTCTTGTGAAGTCAGTTACAAAAGTGTAGGGTGTGGAAGTTGGAAAACAGTATTGTCTTAACTTGACCATATACGCAAGGACAGAAAAGTGTATCTTATTAAAATCAGCTACCTAACCCCAAAACACAAACACTGTCCTATCCTGTAGTATTTTAGGAACTGTAATCTGGATAGCTGATAAGAAAGGTTTTCGTAATAGAGAATTTTGAGTCTCTTCTGGACTGTGAATGAGAATTCCTAGAATGAACCTGTTTCTGCAGAGACTGATTAGAACATCAATAGTGTGGAGAGATTTGAATGTTACAGGTTCCAGAGGCTGATTACCTTATCTTGAGCTAGCTTTAGCTCGCCACCTCCACCCCCATCCACCCCAGCCATTCCTTGCTTGCCCCTGCGTCAGAACCAACATCCTGTGACTAATAGATAAAAAGCCTTTGGAATTTATTCATTTAGCAGATTCACTGGCTTCTACAGAATTGGAAGAATTTCATCAGATAACGTCTTGGTTGGGCCTATAGAAAAGTTTCCCCAGATTTGCTGTACCCACCTCTCTGGCCGACTTAACAGTGTGTTTAAACTTGCCTTGATTTATGACTGTCTTTGTTCTGTAAATCTATGAAACTACTTCCATGTTGAAACATGGAATTTGGGATAACTTAAATCTGTGTTCCTGGGCTATGGTCACTCAGAATGGCTCCAAAATAAACTAGCTTCTATCGCTTTTAAGACGGGAATTTTGGTATTTGAGTTGACAGAACCAAAGCCAATTTTTTAAAATAAATAAAAAAATTAGTGTTTAAATGTAAAAGTTGATTATTGATGTTAACTCCCAATTAAGCTAAAGCTATTGATAAAGTATGTTGAGTCCTCTGACTCATGAAGCAATTCAGATATGTTCTGGTGAGCAAGGTCAGTTATAACAGGGGAGTATGGCTGTCATAGTCTGGGAAAGTATCAGTGAGACGACAGAAATTAAGAAACTTCTATCTCCTTAAAAAAAAAAAAAAAAACCCCACACGCTTTTGCCCCCAGAGGCTGCAAGTTGAAACCACCTTTGTGTTTTCACTTAGAATTTTATTTCTGTTCTCACACCCCATCCTTCTTTATGTGAATATTAAGGACAGAGGCTTTAGCAACAGGCATTTAGTTGGTGGGGGGGGGGAGGAAGGGCTAAAAGGAAAAGTGTTGTGTATGGCTTTTCATATGTTAATGGTCGATTCCATGACAACCATTGAAAAAAGAAGGGCTGGGAACAAAAGGTGCTGCGGGAGAGAGGATGGGGCTCTTTCAGGGGTTGGTAAGAATAACAGCCCAGTCCTCCTCTCTGAAAGGTATCTGATGGCCATGCCTCAAAGGGCTTTGTCTTAGTAGTGCAGAGTCAGTATGTAATTAATGCAGAGTTTTATGAGTACAAATTTCACTCTCAACGATGCTTCTCCTTTAAAAGGTGGTGAATAAGAATCTGAAACCAAGAGGATGTTACAAATCACTGCTCCCGTTGGGACCTGCGACAGAGTCGATCCAGGGGACACACTAGACTATCGGTTCTGAGCATCAGACATTTCAGTTTTGAGTTAAAAGGTGAAGGGCTTTTATCTTTGAGAACAAGAAGGCTTTTAAAGCTGTGACTAGAGAAGCCACAGTGGGAATGGCTGCTGTCTCTCTCACACGCATATTTTGAACACTGTTATCCCCAGTGACGTGTTGAAACGGGTACGGGACACAAACAAGAGCAGGTCACGGGACACTGGTGGCACTCCAGGCCTTACTTGACCAATGGAAAGAATTCCTGGCTGGCTGTTTATCCTTACAGCGGCATGAGGTGGTATCCTCATACCAGATTCTCTAGAGTGCTCGGTCTTCCTATGAACATCAGTGGTCACACACATGAATTAGCTGTTGTATCGTTGCCAGCACAAAGCTGTCCTTCTAGCCCCTTCTCCGATACTGTAAAGCATTGCATTCAGTACTAATGCTGACTTTACTCATTTTCTATCCAGCCTTGTTTGCGCTCATGTGTATTCCTCAGTCCTGGATTGAATTATATTGAATTCTTTTCTCTCCCTCTCTCTCCTTTCCCCCCTTTAAATGGTTGCCAGAGACTGGCCACCAGTAGCTGGGGTACAGTGTTTTCTCTGTTTGGACGGACACAAGGGCTTTCATCACAATGGAATGCTTATGGAATTGCATGTTTCAAAGGACACTCACATGAAAATACAACTTCATTCAAAGCCAGGTTACAATGATGAATAGCAAAGCCACAGTGAGGACTGAAGGAATGTCTAATTTGCCTCGAAAACCCTAGTTTGCCTTCTCTTCAGTGCTTATAAAATGTAATTCGTGTGTTTCTTTTCACATAAACTTCGTGAACTCAGACCCATTTTCATGCTATTCATTATTGTGGTGGGTTAGGAAGAACAGAGATATTGTAGTTAGCAGGAATCCCCATTTGAGTTCTGATAATACTGGTACTAATATTATATTGCAAATATGATATTTTCCTAAAAATGATCTTGTTTTCAAATGTTTTGCTTGATATTTGCAGTGTGAAATTTGACATCTCCTCTTATTTTAGCAAATAACACTGAACTATTTATTCATCAAAATTTTAAAAAGTGTTTATTCTAGTCTAGGGCTGGGCCATATTTGATCAGTACAAAGAAGATGATATGACTGGTTCTCATGGAAACATAGGTTAGTGTGTGGATAATTGTGTTAAAAAAAAGAATTCTAGTTTTATAATTATAAGTCAAGACTTGGTGTTTAAACAGATACATGGGGTGAGAGGTAAAAAACAAAAAAACAAAGGAAAGACATCTGGTTAGACACAATCCAGTCAAAACAGGAAAAGAAATCACAGTCAACATAGGGACAGGGTGAGTTAGTTCTAGGCACATTCCATAAAACCCCAGCTTGCCCTGGATGATGAACATATTGCGAAGCACGTGTCTATAAAACTGTTGATGCACACAAGAGCCAAACTAACTCAAAGTCCATGATGAGCAAAGCTCTGCCTTGTTTTCAGCAATAAGAGAAGCTCCCCAGCTCCCCAACCCTCCATGTGCCGAGATCTGAGAAGGGGTACATGGACCCGCTGTGCATTGCAGCAACACATTCTTAAAAGAAGCACCATATCAAGTCTTCGATAAATATCTTGCATATTATTCCCTTGGCAAACTAAGACAACTAATGACAAGGGCTTGGAATGATCCCCGGTCTTCTCTGAGAATACTTGGCTTGCCCCCAAACAGCTGTGCTCCAGGCTCTGTCACTCCCTGTTGCAAACAACTACCAGTGTCCTCACTCACAGTTGCCAAGGTGACAGTGAGAGTTGATTGGTTTGGGGACAGGAGGGACACTTGACTCAAGAAGAACCACTGTTTATAGACTGGCTAGTGGCCTACACCACCATCTGATTTTACAAAGCTTTCTTGAGAAAAGGATGCCCGAAGTTGAGATGAAACAGTCAGATGTGCTTTGTAGGGTGTTTAAAGACAAGGGGTGCACAGAGGGAGGCAATTATTTGGAAACGTGAGCAGAAGCTAAAGGACAAAGAGAGAGAGAAAGAAAAGCCAACTTGTAAAGGCCAAGAGGACCTGGGACAGTAAATAAGCACAAGGAAAAGGACATGCAGAGCAATGGATGGAATGATTTCTCAGCCAGATGTGGTTCCTGCCAGTAATCTGAGTCTTAGGGAAGCGGAGACAAGAGAATCCTGAATTTTGAGACTAGCCTGGGACTATGGTAAAATTATGTCTCAAAACAAACAAACAAACAAAAAATAAAACCCAACCATTAAAAACAACAGTAGAGGGGAAAAGATATGACCCTGCTGCTGAGTAGGAGTAGGGGAGTTGGAGCTGACCACATAGCGACATTCCCTGGAGCCTAGCTCCGCTCTTACTCTGTTCACCCAGAAAGACAGCATGTGGGTTTTGACCTGAGAGAACTGTCCATTTTTCTTCTGGCCAAAACAAGGGAAAAGTGCAACCCAGAAAGAGAAACCCTGCAAGGGTTCAAACAGTACAGTGCAAATAGGTCCCTCAGGTACTGCTGGCTTCATCCAAAATAAAACCGGTCGTAGAAATGCGTCAGAGGAGCTGCACATCTTCTCAAGCAGTTGTTCATGAGGGTTAGCATGATTTGAATATCAGATCGCTGTAAGAAACAGAAGGGATCTGGGTTACATTCTGCACAAATGGGCACAAACTTCCAGCACTTGGGAAGGCATCACTCTAAAGGCTTTCCCACAGCCAGCAGACGAGAAGATGGAGAGAATATCTCCCATCAAAGTTACAGGCCTTCCTCATCTGTAGTGAACTTGTCTACACATTTGTAGTGAACTTGTCTGGACAACAAATGTAAAGAAAATATACTCCCAGTATGAATCTTTAAAGCAGGTAAATAGAAATCCAGAAACCTATAGCTATGTCACCAGTCCCCAACATTTAAAAGCATAGGGGCAACAGCAAAGTTTCTACCACATCCTCACAGAGTGTCCTGCTTGGTATGGCACTCAGAGGGAGTTAATGGAACTTTGGAGCTAAACTGTTCAAAAATGGAGCCAATCCTAGTCAACAGAGTCGGCTGATGAGTGGATCAGAGTCAGAGGAGGATGAAATGTTTGCAAACTATGCATCGCTCCCCCCCCACCTCATCCTGTAGTAATAGGTTGGATTTGGGTTCAAAACAATAGTCATTTATTTCCCCGGAGTTGTCCAGTCTGAGCTTCTCTGAGTAACAGAGACAAGACTGACTTGTGGTGAGAGACTCTTAAATGTAGCTGTCTGAACCACATCAAGGATCTTATCTTCAAGGTAGTTAGAATTTACTCTTGGTTAATTCAGTTGTTTAGACAGCTGTACATTTCAAAGTACAGTATTTCTTCTATTTTTTAAAAATATTATCCTTGAGAGGAGATGGTCTAGGAAGTTCCTCTTAGGATGTCTAAAACCTTGAGTTATATTGAGCATATGAATATTATGCTTTTGCATATATCATACATACAGACCTATGATATAATTTAATTTATAAATTAGGTAAGGGAGTAACAAACAACAATAATAAAATAGAGACATCATAACAATACATTGTAGCAAAAAGTGAATGTGGGGGCCTGAGAGATGGTTCAGCAGTTAGGAACACTGGATGCTTCTAGAGGACCTGGCTTTGATTCTCAGCACCCACATGGTAGCTCAGAATTGCCTATGACTCCAGTTCCAGGGGATCCGATGCCGTCTTCTGGTTTCTGCTTGCACGAGATAGAATACTTGGATTATGGGATAACATTACACATAGCTTGATGTTACCATTATTTACTTGAATTACTGTCTAACAGAATAAATATATTTAGTATCTAACCGAAATAACAATAGTAGTCATTCATTGGGGAAAATTGATTCTCAGTTATGATTTATTAGCCTTTCCCTTTTATCTGTTTGGTCTTATTTAGTTGAACTCATTGACTTTCTGAAGTAATTAAGATTTGTAATTTGTTGGTAAGATACTGAGGGACAGAAAATCATAAAATTTAACATTATGAATTCTGAGAATATTTCTAAGATTTTAGACACTAATAATAATCAACTAAATAAACATAAAAAAGTGCTCGATTTCTGACCAGAAATCTTGTTTTTGATCAGAAATCAGTTATATTATACTACATGTCTTATAGTGAATAGAATACTGGGTTTGATATCAAAGGGTTTTTCCCTTGCTTCAAGTATTAAAGCTATGATGTTGAAAAAAATTATTTCTTAAATTCTTGACTTTGCTTCATTTACCTATAAAATAAGTAGATTATAAACTGCTATACAGTGTTGACTGAGGTTTCTGTCCCGCCCTGTTCCTGCAGCCATTAAGTCCAAAGAAGTCATACAGAGGTTTACATTAATTATAAACTGGTTAGCCCAGTAGCTCAGTCTTCTTATTAATTAACTCTTATAACTTATATCAGCCTATAATTCTTGTCTGTCTTAGCCACGTGGCTTGGTACCTTTTTCCACGAGGTAGTCACATCTTCTTTGCTCTGTGTCTGGATTCCTTTGTTTCTGGGTGACGACTGCAGACTAAAACTTTCCTCTTCCCATAATTCTCATTGCCATGCCTCTATTTCCTGACTGGTCACCATCGCCCCACCTATACTTCCTGCCTGGCTACTGGCCAATCAGCATTTTATTAAAAATAATACAAGTGACAGGATAAAAGACCATTGTCCCACAGCAATACAGAAGCCTTTTTCCAAAGGCCTGAGCTAAAATAATCTTAATTAATATGCTGGCATGGCAGACACTTAATAATTATTTTTCTTACCTAACTTTTGAAATTGGATAAAAATAGAACATTGTGATTGCTAGGATTCAACTCACTTGTTCTGTTAACAGAAACTGAGTGGATCTGGTTTTAGGTGTTTTAGAAATGTCTTTACATGGAAATGACTTCTTCAGGTGATCAAAATTCGTAGATTTGAGTAAAACATGAAACTATTCCATCAAAATTCCAGCTATGGGTTTCCCCTTTTGTATTAGATTATCTTATAAATAGAAAATGAATAGGGGCATTGAAGCAGCTGCCTAAATAATTCTAGTTAATTCTAATAGAGATCACAATTGTGTGGACTATTGTCAGTGAAGTGACCCACAGCTTAAATTATCTAGATCATTGCTTCAATTCTTCCTTGACCTCATTTATACATATAATCTTAGTTTTGGGGTAATATGAGGGAGGGTGGGCTAGTCTATCATTCTTTCATATGCTTCCTAGTTCTGACAGCCTCATGAAGAACCAATATCCTTATTTTGCTGCTTGCAATACCCTGTTAAGGAAGGGCATGGTAGAATCTTCACAATATAAATACTTCAGAACAAAAGTTGACTAGTCCTTTAGATGTAGCTCCCCGGAGACAAAGCTATCACATTTTTCTCACCAGCTAAGAATACCCTCCATGGGAGGATTTTGAAATATTGATCTCTGTTTCAAGAATCTTAGTGTACTACTCCAAACTGACAAAAAATTCACCATTTATAATGTATACATTAATTATTCAGATAAATGGAAGCCCAATGTAACCTCATTTACACAATAGCTAAACTTCTGGGTGAAAATAGGGAACACTACAAAATATATAGATGTTATGTATATAGACTGTTAAACATGAGAACATTTTAAATATTATGAAAGTTATTAAGTATTATAGCTATAGCATCAGTATTATTAAAGTCAACATTTTGTTGGAGACATCTACCAGGGAAAGCAGTTGATATTTGGAGTAAGCCAGGGTTGGTTTATGATTTCTAATTGGGCACATATGATACTTTTTTCCAAGACTTGGTACCAACTGAATATAACCTCATGGTGAACACCTACAATCCTAACACAGGTGATGAGGCAGGAGGATCATGAAATCAGGCTAATCTGGGCTTCATAGTGAGATCTTCTGAAAAACAAAAGAGAGGAAGATGCTCAGTGGCTAAAATGTTTGCCGTGCAAACTCATGTCCTGCACTTGATCCCTGGCATCTCTGTAAAAAGGCGGATATTATGGTGCATGTCTGCAATAGTAGCACTTCTATAGTAAGATAGGAAGAGGAGACAGGAGTCTCCTGGAAACTCACTAGGCCAGCTAGCCTGGAGTAGATAGAGCAGAAACAAGAAAGACTGGGACTTAGAAACAAGGGGAAAGGAGAGTCAACTTCTGAAAGTTGCCCTCTGACCTCTACACATATAGTGTGGTACACCAACATCTGTATGCATGCTTACACATAAAACTAATAAATAATCAATTAAATCATAGAAATTTAAAAAAGGAAGAAAAGAAAGGGAGTGAGGCAGAGAAAGAGGGAGGGAGGGGAGAAAGAAAATAGATCGAGTGCAATAGGACCTATGGAGAAAATGTTTATTAGGAAAGGCCAGGTATCATGACTCAGAAAATAAATGTTGGTTGTCCACTCAGGAGCTGTGGGACACTGGAAAAGTGCCTTCTCCTATTCAGTGCTCCTGAGAAAGTGCTCTGGAGTTAGTCTGGAACCAAACTGCCAGCATCAGAATCTCCATTCTTCTTACTAGTTGTTGAACTTTCAAAACTCACCTGAACATAGTACATTTCTCTGTTGGCCAAATGGAACAACAGTTGCAGCATGGAACAGACCCTTGGGCTGCTGTTTGATCATTTATACAAGTGGCTTAGACAAAGGGAAGCTCTTACCATGGCTTCTGTCCACAGGAAGCGCTAACAGCGTTGGGACACTTGGCCCTACTCTGACAGTGGTACTTCTTTCTTTAAAGAATCACACTGAAAGGCAGAGGCAGGCAGATCTTTGTGAGTTCAAGACCAACCTAGTCTACAGAGTGAGCTCCAGGATAGCCAACCTGTTTCGCACAGAGAAACCCTGTCTCAAAAGACAAACAAACAAACAAACAATTACACTGAAAATTCTACTTAAGTTACCATTACTCATTTTTGTCATTCGTTACAGGAAAAACTCTACTGGTGGAAATGAGCCTGTGAGCCAACCAGGTAAAAGAGGAAAGAGAAGAGAGAAGAGAGACTTGAGCACTGTGTGAGACCAGGCGCCTCATCGCTTTCTCAGCCTGTCAGCAACGCCTTCCAAACCCTTGGGACAGAAACTCTGAGAGAGCTCATTTACTGAAACTTTCTATTGGAGCTCTGGATTATATCTAGTATAAGTCATGAAGAATTCAGTGAAAATAAGGAAGCCATGGAAATCAAACCATTAGGAATATAGATATACTTATGATCTTGGACACGCACAGACACATACACACAGCCTTTTATATAGGCAGGAAATGTCAGGTAAAGAAACCATTAAAGGGAAAAGCTAAAGACTAGGGGAGAATAAAAGAAGAAATGTAGCTAGCGTGGAGGACAATATAATGGAGAGAAAGAAAAGGCTGTTAGCTTGTGCTCCTCTTCAAAATGCAAAGGGAGAGATTTGACATAAAAAAAAGAGGAAACTCCCCATTTTCTGACTAGCATTAGATAAATTCTTTAAAATATCTACAGAAGATTCCAAAACAGGGCCTCTGAATAAGTAATCATGTGTCATTTACTGTAGGTTGAGGATGGTAAATAGATTGTTAGTACCTATTAAGCTGGCCTAACCATTGGAAATACAAAGACTTAAGTGTAGCTTACTTCTTTCTCACTCAGACAGGACTGGGTGCTCTAAGTTCCAGGCCAGGACAGAGTGCCAATGCTATTTTGGGTGAAGGCGATGCAATTATTTTCAATTTGTGCCTGATAGAGGTGCCTAGGTTTTCAATGCCATAGGCAGTGTAAGAAGAAAAGAACACATATGCTTTTGTACTCTTGGACCCAAAGCAGAACACATCAGTCATGTCTTGCTATTATTGCGATGCCAGTCATGTGATTCCAGCTTAAAGCACAGGAGCTTGGAAAGTATAGATTGTTACAGAGCTGCAGTAAGTATCATATGATAGACGACCAGTCTCTGAAGTAGTTGTAGACATTTAACACCAATGAATTTCACTGTCATCTGCATCCCAATATCTACCACTGTTACATTAAAAAATGAAAATCTGATGATTTTGCATATTCCAAAAGGCAATGGCTGTGTGGGGTGACATAGCATCTTCCTCTTTGGGAGGAGTTGTTGACCTGAGTTCATATCATCCTCATGGTTTTTACTTTAGTCTTATTCTTAACATCCTTTTAAACTCTTGTGACCAATTCATGCATGGAAAGACTGTAGTTAGGTGCCTTCTTAGCTTTGGTCATTGGTCCAGCATCTTGGTGTGAAGAGACATCCCACAGGAACTCTTATAAAGGGAAACATTTAATTGGGGCTGGCTTACAGTTCAGAGGTTTAGGCCATTGTTATCAAGATGGGAATCATGGTGGCATGCAGGCAGACATGGTGCTGGAGAGGTAGCTGAGACTTCTACATCTGGATCCTTGAGCAGCAGCAGAAGTCATGGTTTGAACTCCTGAGACCTCAAAGATCACCTCCAGTGAGACACTTCCTCCAACAAAGTCACACCTACTCCAGTAAGGCCACATCTCCAAATAGTGCCACGCCCTGTGAGCCTGTGGGGACCATTTTCTTTCAAACCACCACATTCCACTCCCTGGCCCCCATAGGCTTGTAGCCACATCATGATGCAGAAATGCTTTAACTCCAACTTTAAAAGTCCCCATAGTCTATAAAAGTCAAAAATCTAAAATATCTTCTGGCAATATCTTAATGTAATCCCCTATAAAGTCAAAATAAAAAAAAGCATATCCCATACTTCTAACATATAATGGCCCAAGATACACATTACTGTTCCAAAAGGGAGGAAATGGAACATAGTGAAGAAATGCCGGACCAAAGCAAGACTAAAAACCAATAGGGCAAACTTCAAACTCTACATCTCCTTTTCTGATGTCAAAATGCTCTTCAGATGTCTAGCTCCTTACAGCTTTGTTGACTGCAACACATTTCTTTCCCTTGGGCTGGTTCCATTCCCTGTTACCAGTTTTCTTTGGAAGGTATCCCCCAGCTCTGGCATCTCTAGCATCTTGGGGTCTCCAGGCCAATTCAGGCTTTACCCTCACAGCTTCATGCAATGATCTCTCCAGGCCTTCATCCAGAGACACTTCTGAAACATTCCTGGCCTAAGTGACTTTCTTTAGCCTCAGAGGAAGATTTCATAAACCCCATTTTTCTATCCTTGACTCTGTGTGTCCAAAGCTGCCAAGTTCTGCTGTGTCCTTGGTCTGGAACATATCCCCCTCATTCAATTACATCTTCACCAGCTTTCTGTTTTCAATAGTTTCACTTCATTGCTTAAGTTTTGCTGTTCTGAAACTTGCTCTGTACACCAGGCTAGCCTTAAACTTAGAGATCTACCTCCCTCTGTCTCCCTCCAGAGTGCTGTGATTAAAAGCATGCACCACCACACCTGGCCCTAAAATTTTTAAAATTCCTTTTCACAAGTTGGAAGCTTAATTAGTTGGGTGGGTCTTGCCCTGAGATCACCACTCCATTTATTTCTTCTAACATCAGGCATTTCTGTTTATCTCCTTGAACACAGGACTTATCTCCATTCCATTTCCTGGTGCCACTTTTCAGTACGTTTTGTATTTTTCATTGTTCAGCTTGCTCCTTTTTATTATAGATCTGCATAAGTGTGGCCACAAATAGCCAAGTGACACGGTGTTGTAGAATATTATTTTTAGGTGTGTTACTTTTATTTATGCTCTGGAACATTAGTTTAATGATGCAAAAATGTGTTTGATTATATAAAATTCACCTGCGTCTTCTTCCTGCCTCAGCACATTCCAAAAGGATAGCTAGAAATATTATTCATTCACTCAGCAAGCAATGATTTTGTTTTTCTAAAGATATACTCTACTGACATGTAGGGATCCAAGATGCAGTAAGACACATTCCTCAATTCCTATTGACTTATGATCTAAGGGAAGTAAAAGTAACAGATCCTACAGGCTAACATGGTAAGTGATCTCAGAACAACAGACCCAAAGAAATGAAAACTATGAGAATGTATTCTGGTAAACTCTATAAGATCTATCATGTATAAAATCTAATTATGAAAGAGAAATGGGTGGATTGGAAGTCTAAAGTGTGTTAATAATTGATGATCGACTGTTAAAAATCTGAGGATTAGTACAAATATGTGGGTTAGTCCAGGCAAGATTCCTGGTTAAAACTAAGCAGAGTTCTGTGGTTGTAGAGATAATGGTCTTCCCGGATAAGGGAACAGAGAGAATGGATCAGAACATATTCTACTTTCTTAACACACTTTATTGAAACAGTTGCTAGAAAAGCAAAATAATTACAACTTGAGAAGAAAAGGACAGATGGTACATAATTATGAAGGAGGAATTACAACAGCATACACTTCCCTGTGTGTACACGTTCATGTGCGTGCAGATTGTGTGTGGCTGTGGGTACCCTTATGTGTGCATATGGAAGCCGGAGGTTGACATCTACTGTCTTCCACAGTTGTTCTCCATCTTATTCTTAGGGACCGAGTCTCTCAGTGGACTGAGAGCTTATTGATTCAGCTGGACTGACTGACCATGAATCCAAGGGACCTTCCTGTCTCCACTTCCCTAGCACTGAAATCATAGGCACATTCAGCCACTCCTGGCTTCGTATTATCACGTGTTGGGGACCTACACTCAGCTCCTCACGCTTGCTCTGCAAACACTTACTTGGATGTGCCGTCTACCTGGCCCTCTATAACAGCAAATGCTCTTAGAAGAAATAACAAGGAGTTGTGATGCTCAGAGGGTTTCCTAGAAACAGCAGTCTCCAAGGATGTGTATAGATGGAGTCAAGAGAAGAGCTGGTAGGTAGCAAACCAAAGTGCAAGTTTGAACTCAAATGCCAGTAGGTATGTTGATTATACTTGCTTGTGATGTGATTAATATGTAAATAGACACCTACACAACTTAACCTTTGGAAGTTAAAATTGAAGTATGACAGAAAACATTTTGAGCAAACTATTGTTCCCATGTAAGGGATTATTATTATATTATTTACATAGAGAAAGAGTCCCAAATTAATCTTTTGAAAGTAGATGAAAATGCTTATTCATTCTCTTTACTCATGTTCTTTAAATGACTATCATGTATTATATGAAGCATTGATCAGGCCTGGGAAATTACCTTGTTATTCCTTTAGTTCTCCTTGAACATTTCTGTATTATGTTTATTTTTAGCCTAAAGACAAGGTAGCAACTTACTAGCAATCTTAAGAGATCTGTTTAATTCTCAGAGATCCTCTAGCCAATGATCTTGAAGAATAATCTGAAATCTGTGTCTCCCGTGTACACCTGGCAATCACAGTAGCAAATAATTTTAAAGTATTGGAGCTAGAGAGCGGCAGCAGATGTAAAATGAATCAGCTCTCCTTAGGATTTTGGGGTTGCCCGGTGAAAGTGGCTGAACATTGGTTAAGCCTGTGTTGTCCTTTAACACATCAGCCTTTGTCATTTTCCTGTAAACCAACAAATGGATGAAGCCACTGACATGAATAGAGCACTGGACAGACCTTTCCTTATACCTGGCAGTCCTGAGTGAGGAAACTATCCAGACAAAACTGTACTCCAGCTACAAGGGACATTTCATCCAGGGGTATTAAAGAAGCTATGACTCCCGTTTCAGGAGACCTTGTTCCATCACAGCTTGTACCAGTGGTGGAAACCCTGACTCCAGGCAAGCCAAGCTTGTGTAAACTTGAGAAGTCCTCATCTGCAGGGAGCCTCGACTCTGGAAGCACTAGACCTTGCAGAGGCCAACTTCAAACAGGTTTGAAGAGGGAGGAACATTTTTCCCTAGTTAATTAAACTAAAAACTTGTAATTGACAGATGGGAGGGTGGTTCCTATCCATGCCTATGACTGGTTTTGAAATATGAGGAAGTTACGTTGTAATTGGAGCAAGTCTGAGTGTAATATTTGCATATCACACAACCTTCCCAACTATGTATATGCGCAGTGTGGGACACTTTTTCAGTTAACCATGTGAATGCCTTTGCATATCAACACTGGCCCCACCTAAAGACTTGCTCCCAAGTGGTCTTTGCCTACTTCTAGTCTTTGCCATGAGCTGACTGGGCTGAGCTGGTAGCATGAAGTAGTGACAAACAGCAGTAGCAACAATAGCATTTGTGGTGAGAAGGGACCACTCCTCCCCCAGGGGTCATTACAGAGACTAACTGGCCAGGACAGAGACAGTGAAGAGCAAAGGGAGAAAACAAAAGATGGTGGAAAAATAGAAAAGATAACAGGAGGCTGAAGAATTGAATGATGGTGTCAGGGTCCCGACACTAGAAAAGCTCCAAGGAGCTGCCAAACCTGTCAATTGAGTATCTCACCCTCAAGGCTCAAGAGTGATAATTCCAGTCAGTGCCAGGGGTTGAGTATCTCCACATACAAGGCATTGAAGTCACAGTCCTGGCCGCTGCCTGCAGCTGTTAACCCCAGCTGTCGTTTGCTCCAAGTCATGGGGCTCTGATGGTGAGTGCGAGGCCACTAACACCCAAGCTAAGAGTGAGACGCCTGTGACCCAAGCACCTACAACTGTAGGTGTCTGCTCTCCAGAGCCCGCGTAAGCAACTAGTTCTCAGAACCTAGTGACCTCAGCCCCTTGGTCTGATGGGCCAGCCCATAAAACCTTTGAGCTTACAACTTGGGAGGCTAAGACTGAGGAAGCTACCCTTGGCTTAGTCATGATTGCTACCCAGGCAGAGCTAATGAACTCCAGCCCACTGACTGCTAATAGAAGATTTTAATGCTTAAAAAGACCACAAAATTCATTTTTTGCATGTGCTTATGTGTGTGTGTGTTTGTGTATAGGTGCACTGGTGCCATGGTGTGCTTGTGGAGGTCAAAGAATAATTTGTAGGCATTGGCTCTCATTCCATCATGTGGGTCCTAGGGATGGGACTTAGGTCCACAGCTTGGTAGAAAGCTTCCTTATCTGCAGGGTCATCTCATTATTTCTAGAACTGGTCACTGTTTTCTTCCTCCTCTTCTCCTCTTCCTCCTTTTTCTCCCCCTTCTTCTCTTCCTTCTTTTCCTCCTCCTTCCCCTTATGCTTCCTCTCTTCTTATTCTTTTTCTTCAATCCATCATCCTTTCCCTTATTGAGACAATTGGTTTGTTCTGGTTTCAGTCCTGTTGCTGTGATAAATTACTCGGACTAAGATGAGTGTAAGGGAGAAAAGGTTTTATTTCAATTTATAGTTCCACAAGTTTATAATCACACACCACAGCCCATCACTGAGGGAAGCCAGGACCTAAGGCGGGATTTGTAGGCAGTCCTGCTAGCTCTTCCACATAGCAAGGCTCTCACTCACAGTCAAAGAAATATAGTAGGAACCAGAATTGCTGCACGCTGTCTGGCTGATACCAAGCTAGCTGATACAGTTCAAGACCACCTGCCTAGGCATGGCACCATGTGCAATGGTAAGGTCCCTCCTATACCTGTAGTAAGGAGGAGAGGGCTGCATTCCCGGCTCCCGGCGCATGGCCCCTTGTTCCCTCCAGCCTGGCTCCCGGTGCCCGAAATAATTACACAGAAACTGTATTCATTTAAATACTGCCTGGCCCATATGCTTTAGCCTCTTCTTGGCTAACTCTCACATCTTAAACTAACCCATATCTAGTCATCTGTGTATCACCACTAGGATGTGCCTTACCAGCATGAGTCTAATCAGTGTCCATCTTGGGCCAGAGAAACATGGCGTCTGCCAAACTGCCTTCCTCCCACAGCATTCCGTTCTGTCTACTCCTCCCACCTAAGGGCTGCCCTATCAAAAGGCCAAGGCAGTTTTCTTTATTTAACCAATGAAAGTAACACAAATACAGAAGACCCTCCTACACCATATACCAATTAACAATCAAGATAATTCTACACAAAAGAGCCCACAGGCCAATCTGATCTAGGGAATTCCTGACCCCAGACTCTTAATTGAGTTGATATTCAGCACTTGCTGGCATCCTCCCACATCATGACCTTCTGTGAGAGGGAGCCCTGGTTGGCCACTGATTATATTTGCTTTGTGGAATTTAAGCAAGTGAGGAATTAAACACAGACCCCCAAAGAAGAGAATTAGAGACAACCCCACCCCTCAAGGGGAACAAAGGCAGATCGGCAGGAAATGATTCATAGTCTAAAACTGCCTTCATGAAGTAGCAGAGATTTTTGCCTGGGCCACAGTCCCCACTGAGAACAGCATTTCCCTGATTTCCAGGCATGCAGGTCTTCACAGTTTTAAATCTCCCAAGTTAGGTATTGTGTAACTGGTTTGGGCTAGATGTCATTCACACTATGGATGTTTCTGTTTGTTCATATGCACAAGACTTTGCAAAAGCGTGCCCCTGACTTAGAGCACAGTTCTGGGGTCCACAGTGATTCGCTCACGTAGGAAATGCTGTAGCATCCACATCCGGAGTGGTTCTGATGACGCTTCTGGGAAATGCACACATCTAAGATTCTTATCCATGATTTAGGAGCCTTCAGCTGGAAATATGAAAAAAACTCTTCAAATGCCTTCACCTATTTATTTTGTTTAATTGCCCCCTTTTTATAGAGGCATAGGAATGATATATAATCTCAAGCAAATCTGAATGGTCCCTCTTACTGTGTTTGCAACAGAAAATTCTAAGAGATAAAAAAGAATGCCATAATTTAATTGGCAGCTTTTTAATCTTTCTTAGTGGTATGCAAAATAATGATGTGTTTTACAAGAAGTGATATCCCACTTTTGATGAAATACCAAAAAAGCTCCCCTCTGCCAGGAGTAAAAGTCAACCCTTTTTCACAGCTTGATGTTGTAATGGAACAGAGGCCTTGCGGAAAGAGGCCAAGGGAATCTACCCTAAAGTAATGTTTTATGGATTTTTGTGCAAAATGCCTGGTGGAGTGGCTGGCAGTTACGGTGCCTTAGGGACCCATCCTATGAATTGTTCCCACAGGCAGTTCTGAACTCTGATCTAAGTGTACACTGCTGGCAGGCATTCTGTGAACTTGCCAGATACAAAGCATAGCTGTAGCCTAAAAGTCCCCTGTTAGCTTTGCATACCGTACAGGTTACTCTGCTGTCTAAAGTGTCTGTTTGCATGTGACTTGCGCAAGCTTTGCTTTTGGAAACTTGTATTTCAGACAAATTCCATGCAGTGCTGGTTTTTGATTTCTTTTAAAACTTTACATGGTAGAAGCTGTGGCTTCAAAGGATTTTGTGAACCGTCTAACCCTGTCACAGAGCTAAGTGACAGTCTGGGTTATATTACCTGTTTCAAAAGCCCATACCCTTGATGATATGTTAATTACATTTGCTTCCCACCTCAAAATTACTTCAGTAAGATGCTAGAACCACAAGGTAAGTCCTTAACAGAAAAGGAGAACACAAGAGCCAAATTATAGAAGGCTCACCTATAAAAATATAGAATAGATAGGATTCCTTCAAAAAGTAATGTCACAACACAGAACCATCCACATAATAAATAGGAGATAAAGAATTAGTGCCCATAAATATCAAAAAGGCCCATCTTCCCTTAGAAAGATTACAACAAGGGTATCAACGGTAGTTTAATCACCAAGACACTTTTTAAAAACAACGACTTTTGTGAATGAATTCGACCGAGTCCAACATGTTTTCTGCTCTGATGGAATTCCCTTATAGGGAGTTCATTGCCTATGTGCTGCCAATTTCTTGACGAAGATATAGGATCTTTGGCCAGATCTATACGGGCAATGGAATTGAGTATGACAAGGACTTGTGCAATCTGATTAGCTAGAACATAAGGCGATAGCTGCAGCTCATGATGTGTGATACTTGCAGCTAAATGCCTCCGCTGGTCTCTGGAAACTGGCTTCAGTTGAGGCCCACAAAGGGAGCTTCTCCACGCTACATTTCTCTCAGGAATAAGACTTTGATTTCTGGGTCTTGGGGGAAAAAGAAAGAAGGAAAGAAAGAGAAGAGAAAGAAGGAACATAAGAATTGGTCTTTTAACAAATGATTAAGTTGTTTAAACACCTGTCATGCTATTGTGACTATGTGGGGGAAAATTAGAAAATTTCAGTTTGTGTAATTCTGTTTTTCAAATTATATTTGTATTTTTAGCATTTTGAGCTGAACTGAATAAAACTCAATATGTTTTGTTAGCTATGGCTTTTAAATTTCTTTTCTTTTCTTCTTTTTTTGAGACAAGGTTTCTCTGTGTAACAGCCCTATTTGTCCTGGAACCAGCACTGTAGACCAGGCTAGCCTCGAACTCACAGAGATATACCTACCTGTCTTTGCCTCTGAGTGCTGGGATTAAAGGTGTGTGCCACCACCACCCAGCTGTCTTTTAAATTTCTGATAAAGGCAAAGTAGTCTGTTTTCTTGTTGATGAAATATTATGTGACAGTTAGTGTCTCAGTTAGGTTTCTGTTACTGTGACAAAACACCATGACCAAAAAGCAAGTTGGGAAGGAAAGGGTTTATTTAGCTCACACTTCAGCATTGCTGGTCATCACTGAAGGAAACCAGGACAGGAACTCAAACAGGGCAGGATCCTGGAGGCTGGAGCTGATGCAGAGGCCATGAAGGGGTGCTTGCTTCTCATGACTTGTTCAGCCAGCCTTCTTATAGAACCCAGGATAGCTGCCCAAGGATGGCACCACCCACCATGGGCTGGGGCATGGATCACTAAATGAGAAAATGGCTTACAGTTGGATCTTAAGGAGGCATTTCCTCAGCTGAGGTTCCTTTCTCTCTGATGACTCTAGCTTGTATCAAGTTAACACAAAACCCGGCACACAACCTTACTCCTAAAACAAAATTAACCCTATGGCCACTCCTGGATTGATGTGTCAATGTAGTTCTTAAGAGTTTCCTGTCTAATACTAGTATTTTTAAACAAAGAAAAAAAATCTTTTTTATTGTGTTTCTCTTAGAGATAAGTTGGATGTAACTTAAACCAATCAGACTCTTCAGTCTGTAAAGTAGACTATGGATGAATGTGGGAAATCTATAACTGATACATTTGGCAAACTTCACATTACATACATTACATAATCATAATTTGATCTACAAATTCTAATAACCTCAGTCAAAGTCGAAGCAGAACTTACGAGTTTAAACTGCAGTTCTTCTTGTCATGACACAGAGACATATGTTTTCATCAACAGAGGGATGTAAACCATGAAACTTAGGCTTACTAAAGCCATAGTCTTCCAGGAGGACCTCTATAAAAAGCAAAAATATTCTCTACTATGCTTGGATTCTCAGAAAATTCAGGAATAAGAGCAAGAATAGATTGTCTAAAGGTTACTTTCATTACAGATGACATAGCGCTGGAGCTTTCACTAGGATGAGAGGAACAGGGTTCATTGAAAAACAGAATGTGGGGCCTCCATCCTGTGTCTAGTACCCTGGTGGGTCCCATGCCTGAGTTGGGGGGAACGGGTGTTCTGCAGCAACCAGGTCCCATGCCTGAGTGGGGGGAACGGGTGTTCTGCAGCAACCAGGTCCCATGAGAAACGACAGAGCATAAGACACCCAGCTATTCTCAAAGGATTCCATCACGGAGTCACACACTTGCCCAGAATCAGAATGAAGCATGAAAAGGAAAGGACTCTTCAGAGGAAAGTGACATCTGGTGTGAGGAGATTAAAGTGTCATGTTGGTGGAAAAAAAAATCAGAAAATATAATTTATAGTTTACTATTGCATGCACATCAAAAGCTACATATAAAAACAGTTGATAGGTAGGAATTTTCTCAAGGATTTATACACCTAAGGAAATACATAGATGGTAGATTTAAAAAGTAGAATTTATAAGCATTTTGAGGTTATTTGTGTCTATAGAGACTTAGTGCTACTTTTATTAAACAAAAAATTTGCACAGATACAGGGAAATAGTGTAATTTGAAGTGATGTCAATGGACAACCCCTGTTGTTACCAAGAAAACACCAAGAATGTAGAAACCATGACACAGCAGTATATCTGACCAGAAACGTTCAACAAGAATAAACAGTTTCAATAGGGTCAGACTTTCAAGATTTACAAGGTATTGAGGCCTTTCTAATGCCTGGAATAATTTGAACAATGGCTTCTTCTCTTTTTATAAAAAATGTAAGTCCTATCCTGAAAGAGGTAACCCAAACCCAAAAAGACGATTATGGTATGTATTCACTCATTACTGGACCCTAGCCATAAAACAAAGGTCACTAAGCTTATAGCTCACAAGCCCAGAGAAGCCAAATAGCAAGGCAAACCCAAAGAAAATCATATATAGATCTTCTTGGAAATTGGAAGCAAACAAGATTTCCAGGCAAAAGGTGAGAATACGAGGGTGGGGATAGAGGTGGGGGTT